>PITA01004812.1:0-118528 GCA_004023965.1 Spilogale gracilis
AAAAAAAAAAAAAAAAAAAAAAAAAAAAAAAAAAAAGAAAAATAAAATATTTGAAAATTAAATGATGTATTTTCTTTATAATGGTGAAAATGTTTTGCCATTTAACAAGGTTTATCCAATTTATTAGTTTGAATTTTAAAAACTTCTCAGTTTCATAAATATTTTATTATAGCAAAAAATAATGTTGTATATATCTAAAAATAACCATAGACAATATTTAGGAAACTGTACATTTCTATATAAAATCTAGAATTAAAAATTGTATCTAGTCAGTAGACCATCAAATGAATAGATTCTCTGGCCCCTGGTGACAGGTTGAAATTTCCACTATGCCACAAGTCAGACTAAATTATTTTAGGACCTTGGTGCTCAGAAAAAAAAAATATCATAGGCTGGGGAAAATGGCATGGCAAAGGACATAGCAGATATATACATTTAAATGAAGATCCATATATGTATATATGTATGTACTCTGAATTTTGATGACCTTCGGGATTTCATAGATATCTGGAAATGGGCATAGATTGGTGCTATCAAACCAACTTTGCCTTTTTATAACACTATTTTGTGATACACACTTTAACACCCAGAAATGAAGATCATAGATATGAAGATCTACCTCTACATAGCTTTTTAAATATATATAGTGTCCTATCTGCCATTTGATTATAAATAATAAGAAAATAACTTATCAGGAAAAAATCTGAATTCAGTATGTACACTCTTAAGCACAACTACACAAGAAGATTTCATGAAATAGGTGCTGGTTTCTGTTTGTATAATCACATAAATATCAAATTACAAATGTTGTCTGGTTTAGGTGTGAAGCATTGAGAATTCAAATTCTATGAACAACTTGCTATTAGTAAAATGATTTTCCTAAAACAGTGGCTGATATCAGGTAATGTAGGCTAAAATTCTAAACAAAATAAAATATAATAATCTCTCAATATACACAGTAAATTGTATTTCTGAAAAAAATTCTTTTAAATTATGCAAAAAAACTATTTATGCCTATACAAAACCAAATTGAATTTTTATTCAAATAAATCTGAACTTTTTTTTCATTTGTGAATGCCTTATGTGTCATTTTAAAGTCATATGGGACAAAGGACAATTGTATATATAATACTTCTGGTCCTTTTCACTGAAAAAGGCAAATAACACCCACTTCCAATCACTATGAAAAAAAAAAGGTCTCAAATATTGTCTAAATAGATTAGAACATGGATGCATAGAAAGTTAAATATGGAATGAGCATTAAAGGCCATCCAGCAAAGGTTAATAAGAGGCTTCAAGAAGACCTGTTAAAATTAGTTTGGCAAATAATGTCAATACCTCATGTAGGTATTAAAACTCTTAAGTTGGTCACAGCCCCTCTTTCTCAATGACTACTCTATACATTTACACATTTACTTTCTTTTTTAGCTCTTACAATCATATGAGCAAGAAATATTATTTGCCTTTTTTGTGCTTCAATTGTCCTTTGTCCCACATGATTTCCAAATCACAAAGGGCAGTCACATATGAAACAAAGTAAATTGAAAAGGGAGTTGAACATTAAGTAAATAGGAAATCTGATTTGCTAACTGTTGCTTCACCTTAAAGTTCCAAACCCACAAACTGGACAATAACAAATGGATGGATTTCATGGAAAGCATATGTAACTTTTTACCAGGTGAAATGTTTTTCAATGCCCAAGAATCAGTGATCAGTGCCCAAAGTTGAAGACAAAGAGACACTGACTACTCAACATTTTTGAAGATCTGGTCAATAACTGAGGGCAAACACAACCCTCACCTTTACTCCTGAGCTAATGACAGGGTTAAAGAACTAGCCTTAACTTTGCCACTAGCTACTATTTCACCATCTTTTTCAACCTAAAGGAGAAAGATATTAGGTTCTGTTTCTTGCAGAAACTGTCATCTCTTCGAGAAAAATTATTAACCTCTCTTCCCACAAGGAAGAGTATGTGGATCCTCAGAGAGTCTGAAGTCACATGATATTCTTAGAAATCGATTTCCTGGGCACCTGGGTGGCCCAGTGGGTTAAAGCCTCTGCCTTCGGCTCAGGTCATGATCTCAGAGTCCTGGGATAGAGGCCCACGTCCTGCTGTCTTCTCAGAGTCCTGGGATAGAGGCCCGCATCCTGCTCTCTGCTCAGTGGGGAGCCTGCTTCCTCCTCTTTCTCTGCCTACTTGTGATCTCTCTGTCAAAAATCTTAAAAAAAAAAAAAAGAAATAGATTTCCTGCAAGAAAGGGAGACTGGCATAGCATTCCCTAAGTCAGTTATCAGTTAGGTAGTGGACAGTTCATAGCAGGACAAGAAATTTAGGAATAAGGAAGCAGAAGGAGTAGAGTGACATATCTTCAGTATTTGGCATATTAAAAATATGTGGACTTCTTCAAGTTCAGGGGAATAAAACATAATGTCTGGGCTACCATGCCAGTGTATCATACATGAGGACTGACCTCAAAGGCAAAAGGATGACAGCAACACAAAGTCTTGTATCGATTGCTTGCTACAGGAGTTAAGAGGAGGAAGGAAAGTTGAGCTTAATTAAGGCTCACCTTCCAGATCAGAAAAAATAGAGTGGGGAGATTCCCTAGCATTCTTTTAATAACTCGCATATGCAACCCAATGGAGTAAATATTGGATGGCTGCCAGAGAAGCATCAAGAATAAGTCTGTATTTGTTTCCTAAGGTTGTCATAACAATTTGCCACAAATAAAAATTATTGCCACACAGTTCTACAATCCAAAAGCCCAAAATCAAGGTGTTTGAAGTGTTGGTTTCTTCTCAAAGTTTTGAGGGAGGATCCATTCCTGGTGTCTACCAGCAAGTCTTGATGTTCCTTGGCTTATGGATAGAAAACTTCAACTTCTGTCTCTGTCTTCTTACAGACTTCCTCTCTGTGTGTTTGTGTTTTTTCTGTTTCTTTCTTTCGTCAGGACACTCATTATTAGATCTCAAGACCACTGTAAATGTAGGAAAATCTCATCTTAAGATCCTTAAATTAATTACATCTGCAAAGACCTATTTATAAATATGGTCACTCACAGTTATCAGGGGTTAGGACTTGGATATATCTTTTTGAGGCCACTAGTCAACCAACTGTTGTCCATCCTGAGAAGCTCTATGTTCAGTGGAAGGGGTTTTCATCATTTCCCACTTGAATAATAAGCTAAGTCTTGTACCCTAAGCTTAATATCTTGGACTTCAAAAAGAATGGTGGAGGATGTATCCTGGATGTATCCACTACATCTCTCAGTGTTCCCATCAGGTCCTGGAGCCAGGAATCCAGTCTGTTGTGAAAGGAGAGAAGAGGAGAGGAGAGGAGAGGAGAGGACAGGAGAGGACAGGAGAGGACAGGAGAGGAGAGGACAGGAGAGGACATTCAAATGGAGCTTGAGGTCCAATTTTCTAACATGACTGGCTTTAATAAGTTAAATTGACTGGACTTAAGAATCTCTCTCAGATATTGCATAAGGAACCAGAAGTAGAGATTTGTTATAGCACAGTTAAAAGCAATGATAGAAGAAAAATAAAACTGTTTCATGTTTTTAGGCAATTGAATTTAGACAGCTCAACAGACTAGTTACATAAACTTAAATATATACATAAAGTTTGAAGAGGATGGTCAAATTCTGAGAGGAAGGGGGAAGGGGCAGAACACCAGGTATCAGATCCACCTGCTCCATCTAGAGTTTATCTCCCAATCCAGGACCAAAATCGGACCTGATACATTGTCAGATTTGCCATCTCCTCTTTGAACGAGGTATTTAGAAATTTATTAATATACCCTTCCTCCTATATCTGGTTTTTTGTTGTTTTTCATGAATATATAAATACATGGTATCTTATTGAATAAGGATTTATAGTAAATCTGAGCTGAAACAATTGTATGTTATATTTTATGGCTGGAATTTATAGAAGTTGAATAAAAAAGTGATTAGGTGAAGAGTGTAGGAAATTTATCTCAAGATTTCAAAATATAACTTAACGCTTAGCTCATCTTTTGGATAAGTGAAAAGGGCTGAAATTAATAATAATTACAATATTTTTAATGGATAAAAATCTCACGCCATCTAATCAGGAAAAATCCATTGGAATCTATATCAAATTAAATTAAACTCAATTATATTAAATCTTAATTACTTACATATTACTGTGAGCAGTACCAAGAGGTCAAAAGACACAGGTCCTATCTTGATGGAGATTAAAAGCTAAATGGAGAGATCAGACATGAAAAAATACTGAAGAGTTTAGATACCAGCATGGAATAATTTATAAAGAGTATTTGCAAAACAATAATGCTTTTTTTTATAGAAATGGAATTTTAAGAATAAAATACCTATCATAGGAAGGCATTGCCAGGTGAGAGAACCATTTCTATAGATGCTGATTCATTTTTCCAGACATTATGTTAATCAAAAACCACAGTATTTCGAAAGGCAAATAATTAAGATAAATACTTTAACATTATATCTGTCTCATTTTAGAGTCAGACATGTTTACCAATATATTAAAATATACACACTGCTACCATGTTCTATCTAGGGAAAAATGATTACTGACCAATGCTACCAGAATTTTTGTTATTGAAATAGTCTATTGAAAAACTCTTATGAATATGAATTTCTATTAACAAATCTGCTGAGGTATTTCAAAAGGCACTGATCTTTGAGTATTGATGATTCCTTATAAAAAATATGAAAGTCATTTTTTTCAAATAAGATGATGTATAAGAGTTATGTTTTTATAGATATCAATGTATTTTTCCTACACTGATTTTTTCATACAATATGTGACAAGTTTCACATACATTCTTATTCTCTATGTATTATTTATACACTGCCATTTTTATGACTTTTTTTTCTTATTTATCTCATGTTCCAAACAACTAACATTCTTGCTCCTTCAGTGAGCTCTTTTGTCATATATATAGGATCATTATCACAAGCTTGGTAGAAAACTGTGTCACAAATATAATTGTAACTTATTTCTGGTTAATTAACTGAGAGTTCAGGTTGATTTAACCAAGTGTATCTTTAAAATTATTATTGTTAATTATTTATCAGGGGCTGGTAGAAGTTTTATGGGGCCTGAAATTCATATAATTGGGGGGCCTCTACTTCGGGAAAATAAACCTACATCTTTTAAAAAGCTGATTGTAGCATAAACATAAAATTGAGGGGAAAACTATTTTTATTAGTTAAGTGCCTAACACTTTAATACACCTTTTCTGTATATTCTGAAAAGTATGTAAAATTAAGAAAATTAAGATATATGGTGCAATTTAAACTTTCCTCTAGATTATGCTCGTCTACATATTTATATGATCAAATTATTCTTATATTCTATGTATGGTAGCAGAATATATCAACCCCAAATATGTCTCCTAAACATAAGTATGCTTTTGAGCTGATTACATTGAGAAACAGCAGACACAGGGAATGCTCTGGAAACAAGTAGAAGTAACCCTTTTGAAAGGAAATTTACATTTATAAAGGAAATCTCCATTAGTAAGGTGTCTTCAGTGATGTACCCAGAAGGGAAGGATGATTTTTTTTTCTAATTTTTATTTAAATTCTAGTTAGCTACCATATAGTGTAATACTGGTTTCAGGAGTAGAATTCAGAGATTCATCACTTATGTGTAATACCCAGTGCTCAACACAAACATCTTCTTTATATCTATCACCCATTTAGCCTATCCTCCACCACCTTCCCTCCATCAACCTTCAATTTGTTCTCCTTAGTTAAGAGTCTCATAGTTTGCTTCCCTTTCATTTTTTCCACCTTTCCTTATATTCATGTGTTTTGTTTCCTAAATTCCACACATGAGTGAAATTATATGGCATTTGTCTTTTCTCTAAGTTATTTTGCTTAGCATAATATACACCAGCTCCATCCACATTATTGCAAATGGCAAGATTTTATTATTTTTGATGGCTGAGTAATATTTCATTCATTTTCTTTATCCATTCATCAATCCATGGACATTTGGGCTCTTTCCATAATTCGACTATTGTTAAAACTTTTGTTATAAACATCAGGGTGCATATCCCCTTTCAAATCAGTATTTTGGTATCCTTTGGGTATATACCTAGTAGTATAATTGCTGGGTCATAAACTAGCTCTATGTTTAAGTAGAGGAACCTTTAAGTTGAGGAACTTTGAAGTGAAGGATGCCTTTAAGTCACAGAAGAATCTTATTATTGGAGAAGGACTCACTTTTATCTGCCTAACAAACTTTATCCTCTTTTGCTGTGCTTTTCCTGGTAACCTCTCTGTATCTGGCCTCTCTCCCCAACACACAAGCGTCTTGTGTGTGTGTGTGTGTGTGTGTGTGTGTGTGTGTGTGTGTGTAGGTATAGGTGTAGGTGTGTGTGTTTAGCTAAAGATGGTATTTAAGTATGAGTTCTAAGCCACCTCAGAATTATTCTTTTTTTTTATTTATGTGGATATCTCCCATATATACATGAGGTATACATGTTCATAATTTTTTCTTTCTCTTGTTAATCTTTTATTACAGACATCTCAGCTAGGAACTCAGAACAGTAAGAGAAGATTATTTTTCCTGATCTACATCTGTATTCTTTGTATTTCTACATTTTCCAAGTGCAATTGCATTAAAGAGCAATTAGCAAAAGGTCACACCTATGCCACTTCTCCTTCCTTCCATTTTCACTTCCCATGTTCTAATATTTAAGAGAGTATGGTAGTATCAAGAGAGATTGAAGAAAGGAGACATGAATTAATGTCCTCATTCCAGTCATGTCTCCACTCCTCCAAGGAAGGAAGGAAGGAAGGAAGGAAGGAAGGAAGGAAGGAAGGAAATGAGGAAGGAATCTTATGCAACATTTAATGATGATCAAGTATATTCTAGGCACATTAGGGTGGATTCCCTCAGTCCTGAATTGTTTCTCTGTGTTCCTTCAGATTTTCTCTCTCAAGCAAGATTGTCTATTGCTTAAGAGTTTGAACTGGGTCTTATGGTTTATTTGTAGTCCGCTTCTTCACCTAGTACAGGGTCTGAAACATAGTAAGGACCTCAATTCTTTTCATGGACTGTTGATCAGAGATCTTGTGATGTGCTGTCACATTTGAACCATGTTCTTTTCTTTTTTTCCCCCAAATATTTATTTATTTATTTTATAGGGAGAGAGAAAAAGAGAGAGAGAGAACATGAGTAAGGGGAGGGGCAGAGCAAGAGGAAGAGAGAGAATCCTTAAGCAGACTCCCAGCTGAGTGAGGAGATTGACATGGGACTCAATCCCAGGACCATAAGATCATGACCTAAGCCGAAATCAAGAGTTGGCCACTTAACTGACTGAATCACCTGGAGGCCCTGAGCCATAGCCTATCACCATATCACATACATCACCATGTCATATTATGATTTTCTTCCTCTTAATTTTTTTTGTAAGCCACATACCCACAACACATTCTTTTATTTGACCCATTCCTTTTTTCAGTTCAAGACTGAAACAATGTAGAGAGAGGATAATGAAAAGAAAATTGGATTCATAAATACAAAATCTTAGATCCAGGGTACTCTCCAAGTTTGATCGTTTTTCCTCTCTGCAATGACAAGAAAAGCAAAACAAAACAAAAGAAAAAAAAACAGTGTTACAATCAATATGCATAAATACTGGACAAACTGAACTTGTCTAATGCAACTGTGAATTTTAGTCAGATTTAATGGGGATTCATGGCAATGACACAGCTGCCTCATATATCATGGATTTAAAATACCGTCAACTGCACTTTTACTGAGCCTTTAAGTCATGTGTTGAGTATGCAAAGGTGAAGGATTCTGTCAATTTTATTCCACTTTTCCCTTGCTCTCTACATTGCACATCTCTGAATAGTTTTTTCAAATAATTTCACTGAAATCAAGATTCTTAGAGTCCCTTCTGGCAGATCTATAAATCATGTACTGTAATAATGACTTCTTTTTTCTGGGCCTTTTCTATTTTCCTATTTAGTTTGCTCATAAGATTTTGTTGTCTGCCTCTCAACTTCCATGAAATATAAAGTTATATTGTTTAGCATGGTATACTGATTTTTTTCTGGATCGGCTAATTTAGCTCTTTACTTTGTCATGAGAATAACAATAATTTATCTTGTACTCTGTCCACAATGGCTTCTGAACTTCCAAGATTTCTATTGCTGTTACCCAATGCATGTTTATAACACCAATGATCAAAAACTTTTCTGAACCTGCTAGCCACCAAAGCAATTGCTGGGCCAGAGAATCCAACTCATGATAAATGGCCAAGTGCTCTAGAGTTGCTATCCATTTAAAACAAAGAACCCTTAAGATGACCTTGCAGAGGCCTCAATACCTGGCAAAGGAATAAGTAAATTTAATTGCCAAAGATCCACATTTAGGAAGATAAAGGGGGCAGAGGAGACTGAACAATACAGATAACACCACAAACCTCATTTAGTTATTAGACTGAACACACTCTTGCAGGTTTGATGCAGGTTGGCTGGGTCTGAGGACCCTGAGAGGTCCCACAGAACCAGCCATGAGCATCCTTGGGTTTGCCCAGGATAGAAATCAAGCACAAGATGAGGGGAAGTGGGAGACCAGTTTATTACAGACATGCAGAGAATGTTGATATGGGACAGAGCATCCAGGAGACTCAGAAAGGAAAGGAGAGTGAGTCCCATCTTTATTTGGGGCCTGGGGTTTTTACTGAGGATGGTGGTCTGATGCACGTGTCTTTTCAGTAATCCAGGAACAAAGATGAGTGTTTAGGTGCCTTCCTAAGACACTTCGGCCCTGAGCCAAGGGTCTTGATGAGTCAGTGGTCTTGGAAAATGTTCATGATGACCTTGCCCAGTCACTCCTTAGATGTTAGCTATTGTGCTGGAAAACTCCAAAGAAATCATTAAATCCTTGACCTGTCAAGGAGGACATACATGTTCTGTTCGCTAAGTCTTGTTTAATTAAGGGCGGGGGTAAAAATCCTAGCAAGGATAGAAGCAGGAAAAGAAGCTAAAAGTAGTTTTTAATGGAATCCCTTTAGTTCTCCTGTCTTCATTTTATCTCTCCTCCTTTTCTTCTACTATAAAGCATCTGAAATGAGATTCAGCAGGCAAAATAAATCTGCAGGAAACAGTGGAAGGAAAAGCGATCATTCTGAATGTCCACAAATATGTTGAGCTTCTTTAAAAAAAAAATCTAAATTGATAGCTGGTACATAGCTTCAGTCCTGAGATGATGGCAGATACCTATTGTTGTGATTTTTCAAATAATGAGGAAGAAATTAAAATCAAATTTGAGCTAATACACAGAAAGAAAATGGCACCTTGCAGAATGATTTATTTGAAAATCTATTTAAATACACAATAAATTAGAAATTTGAAGGAATGTTACTTGGCAGACTTTCTTGGAAAAAGAAAATGAGTATAAGGATTAAAATGTAGCCAAACAATAAATGAAATAGAGACAAATTCATTCCTAAAAATAACACATCCAATTTACAAACTCAAAACCTCAATTTTTTAATTTAAAAAATATAAGCACAAGATGAAATTAAAAGTATATAGTATCTTAGTTGTGAAATTTGTGGGTTGCTTTAAGAATAGACTTGGCTTCCTCTTAAATGGTTAGCAAAAAAAAAAAAAAATTGCATTCAGATGAGTTCCAAACAACACCTTATCACCCTACATTACTTGAATCATTGTATTATTATTAGAACTGTAGCCTGTGGCTAAGAAACTTGTCCTTTTAGAATTTTCATACGCAACAAAATTGTAAAAATAATGAATTCTTCACCATTCCTACTTCAACCATATTCGTTGTCAATCTAGAGGATTCATGTGGTGACATTTTATGTTCCAATTTCAATCTTAGTCACAAAAGCAAGCCTTCTAATTCTGTCACCATTTAATGATAGACAGATGATTTTGCACTCATTCGACCTTTTCCATGTGCTCTTGTTTGATTAGTAGCCCATTCCTGTTTTCTTATAATAAAAGGTAGAATGGATTAGCCAGTCAGAATTCAGAGTATTTAAGTAGTTAAAGCATAACAACAGACCACTGCCGGCAAGTAATGCCAACATTAAAATTCTAATGATTCATTCCCCTGTCACAGATGAGGAAAGGGATAGAAATAGACATAACATGGAGCTGTTCTTCTGAAACTAATTATAACAGGAATTTGAGATGGTAAAGACTTCATCCATTCATGTAAATTACTGTTTCCCTGGTTTGAAGCCCTTGGAGTTACCAAAATTCAGACTTTCTGGGTATGGAATAAGATTAATTTAGGATTCAGTATTAAAAGAGCTCTTTTGAAGGTGAAAGAACAGAGAGTGCTGTGAAAGAAGGAAGAAAGAGAGGTTATAAACAAAGGTAGATTCCCTTTACTGAGAGACATAATTTAAGAGAAAGTTTGATATAAAAAAAAAACAAAAACAGAAATCAGACTCTAAGAAAAAAGTTGTAAACACTGTCAGAGAGCCTTCTTGATCAACTAGACCCCAACAGATAAAACCAAATATAGATTAGACCACTTAATCCAGGCTTTAACTAAAACCCATTGCACTTATTCCTTATGCCTCTTCTTGAGGTTGATGAAGACATTTTGCAGGGACTGGAACATTCCAATCTCCAGGCCCTGATAGCAGCAGAATGCCTAGAAGATCATACTGGATACATCCCCTCCCTTCCTATGATCACGTGCTGAATACATACTGAGTCCCACCCATGATCACATACTTCTTGGCTGCTCTCTTGCATATGCCCTAAGCCTCTCTCTCAAACTCTAGGTGTCCATCTTGCTAGAGGAGAAACCAATCGCTAGGGCTTGAACCTGTCACTTCCCCTGGCTGCTGGCACCCAAAATAAATTACTCCCTTTCTCTTTTCCAAACCTTCATCTCTTGACTTATTGGCTTCTCTTGTGATGAGTTTATCTGGACTTTGTTCAGCAAAGTGTTGGCAAACCAAGACAGGACTTATGATTTTGATTTGTCCAGTCCTCTCAGGATTCACTGGGAGGGAGCTGTTGGCCATGGCAGCACGCCAGGACTTACTCTTCATTTCCCGAGTTAGCAGCTGTGATAGATCAGTTAACAATTCTATGGCAAGAAATAAATATCTATACAAGGTATTTCCTTTTTTTTGAGCTGTCATAATATAATCCCAGATATTATAAACTACTTTTATCCTACGCTATAAGAAATAATAGTCAAAATACCAATAAATGTATCTATTGAATTTAGGGAGGTGTTCTGCAATCCACTAGTGATATCATAGAAACTAAATATAATGTGTTTCCTATCCTGACTTGGCCTAAGTCTATAGGTGAGTTAGTAACAGAGACATTAATCAAATGATCACACAAAGAAATATAATGTTGCCACTGTAAAAGTAATGTAAAAGGTACCAGAATATGCCACTCCAAAATATGCCTCTTTTGCATATGGATTATTTGGGGGTTTTGTTTTATTTTTGTTTTTGTTTTTTACATATGGATTATTTTGATCTAAAGGTCATAATGACCTAAAGATGTGGGAGAAGATCTAAAAAATCATAAAGTAAATTAACTTTATAAAGGAAACTTCCATTGTAAAAGGTGTTTCCCTCTCCCATGCCTGGAAGAAGACTCTTAACAGCTCTTATCAATGGAGAAGGCTAGACTCCTTAAATCTGCATGACAAGGGGCACCTGGTCAGTTAAGCATCCAACTCTTGATTTCAGCTCAGGTCATGATGTGGGGGTCTTGATCTCAAAGTCATGATTAACCCCCAAGTTGTGCGTGGAGCCCATTTAAGATTCTCTCTGCCCCTCATCAGCCACTGGCATGCTTCTTCTCTTTAAAAAAAAAAAAAAAAAAAAAAAAAATGTGCAAAACAAACCTTACTATACTTAACAAACCTTACTATACTTTGTTCATTATATTTTTCCTGGTCGTCTTCTCCTTCTCCCCAAGAAGCCTAAAACCTCTCTTCTTAGTCTTACTCAAAGATGGTATATGAGCCTAAGTTCCTTTTTTTTTTCTAAATGAAATACATTATTACTTATGTACTACATAAGTATATACTTATACTACATAAGTATATTACTTATGTTAGTTTTCAGATGTACAGCATAATAATTTGACATTTGTATATTTTGCAAAATGATCACAGTAAGTCTAGTTAATGACCATCACTACACATAGTTACAGTTTTTTTTCTTATGATGGAAACTTTTAAGATTCACTTTCTTGGCCGACTTTCAAATATACAATACAGTTTTAATACAGTATTTTTAAACTATAGTCATCAGACTGTACATTACATCCTCAGGACTTACTTATTTTATAACTGGAAGTTTGTACCTTTTCATGACCCTTTATCCATTTCTCCTACTCTAACCCCTAAGCCTAAATTGGAAACATCCATCTGGGTTACTCATCACTAGAATGTATACATTCCTGACACTTATGTTAATAAACTTCTGTTTTGTTATCCTTTGGTTTTGGCTTATACATAGTGTTCATACATATGTATGAATATGATTATATCTATTTAAAGTACTATATCAGTATACTGTGGAGAATGAGTTGGTGGGTGGTAAGACAATAGGAGATATGTGGAACCCAGTTAGGAAGTTGTTGACATGTCTAAGCCTGAGATGATTACAACCAGAATGGAGAAGATGGTAAAGAAGAAAAGAAATTTGAGTTTACAGGTTATAAAGCACTGAAAGGCAGTTGAATAGATTAAGAAAAGACATGGCAGTTGTGAAACTTACCATGATGCTGGTAAAAATAAATAAGACAATATGTAAAACTGAGAATTATTTAATCATTCATATTATCTCTTTTATTCATTACCACTATTCAGTGAAGTGGAATTTATTATTCTTTTTCTTAGATTTGTAAATGAGCACGCTAAACTTGAGAGAAATGAAGTGTCTCCCCTGTGATCACTCGATAAAGGGTGACACAAATCAGTTCTTGTTCCAAGGTTGAAGCCTGTCTCATGACTTCATCATTTCCTATTTGAAGTAAGTTTGCTGGTTGTTGACATAAGCCATTTGAACCTATTTCTGCTCTAATAATATATTGTTCACTTTTTGAGAATGGTTTAGAATAACATTTTCCAATGTGTCTAAGATTTTAAGTAATGCATGAAAACAAAGCCCTATAAAAAAAGCTGCAAAATCTTTATTGAGTAGTACTGTTTTAGATTGAATTATTGCTCTGAATCTTTTCCCTTCATTGCATCCACATATTCACTATGGCCCCAATGGGGGTATGTTTTACCACCTCTTGTGCCATGGACCAGAGGCATGGTCATTGATATGGGTTCCCTCTGCAAGGCACGGAACCCCTGATCCTCCCTCAAAGTGAGGGAGTTAGGCAGAGCTGCGGTCATCGACGCCATGAAGCTTTGCTTTCTTTGTTCTCCCTTTCCACCTGACTAGTTCTGAAAAACACTTTTCTCCTTATACCTACAATTATATCAAACCTTTCTCTGCTCCTACTTTTAGCTTGCTTACTTCAAGCCTCAAGTTTTACCCTACCCTTTTAAAACATGAAGATTATTTAGAAAACGAGAGAAATAATCACAGTAGTATGGTAGCTGCATTGTAACTAACTTAGTTTAAACAATAAGAATCTCATAACCACCCAATCACTTGTTCACCTCCCTGCATTTAAGGGGGAGGCAGAAAGTATGATTTGTCTCTAATTGGTCATTCTTAGATTAAACTTTAACCAAAACATCCTGTTTAATAGTTGGGGTCTCCTGGGGCACTATTGTCACACAAGATTGATGAATCATAGTTTACAGGAAACTTTGTGATCTAAATCGAAACTCTTTGTTCTTATATGTAACACTGTACTATAAATAAAGAGCCCTGAGAATACTGTTTTCAGGAGTTCCCCATGCAACACTTTGAGTTCGGTCTCCTCATTCGAAAGTGCTGACCCCTTCCTCACTTCTCAGTCCCAACTATTGCTGAGGCTGGCCCCCGGCACTCTTGACTTTGGGCTTGATGAAATAACTTCCTTTGATGAAAGGTATATAAACAGAATTAACAGTGTGCCAGTTCTAAGCCTGAACCTTAGGGGGTCACAAATGTTTGTGCTTATTGTCCTGTGCCTCTGCTTGTGCTGTGAGAGGAAGGGACATCTCTATCTCTCTGACACAAGGAGAATGAGAGACACTAAAGTAGGACTGTCTTCTCTGCCTTCAGTCCTTAACTTACAAGCACAATCTCAATCACTTCTACTTACAGACCAACACTTGGTCAAGTCCAACCTAGTTCAGCCAAGTCTCGGTAGACAAACAAATGGCCAGAGTAAATGAGTGTTCTTTTAATCTACCAAATTTTGAGGTGGTTTCATATGAAGCATTTTTGTGACTTCTCAGAATCTTTAATATGCTGGGAGTCTGATGATCCCTCCTTCAGAGGAGTGCTTCTCTAAACCAGCATTAAGAAATGTTATTTTAGAGGGGCCTCTAGATAGTTCAATTTGTTAAGTGTTTGAATCTTGATTTTGGCTCAGGTCATGATCTCATGGTTTTGAGATCAAGCCCCATGCCCAGCTATGCACTTAGTGTGGAGTTTGCTTGAGATTCTCTCTCTCCCTCTGCCCCTACCTCCACTCATGCTCTCTCTCTCTCTTAAAATAAACTAAATCTGAAAAAAGAAAAAGAAAAAGAAATACTGTGTTAGAATAAGAGCTAGCAATTAGACATAATATTTAAAAAAAGAAATAATATTTTTCCTTAAGTCTCTTAGTTCAGTATGCATTAGTGTTTCTGAGCAGCAAATGAGCATAATAGTATATGCCACATTATAGGGTATTGAATGGGACATTTCTTATCAACTTGAAAAATTTAGCTAACCAAACTGCAGATAGTAGGTGATAGATTACTCCCACATTCAAAGAGAGCTACAAACGTATTTCCACAGAACTTACTAATATATGATTCAATTGGCCCTTGACTATTAACTACTATCAACCACTTCCTGTCTCTGTTAAAAATGAAGGTTCATAGAGAAAATTACTCAAAGGAAATATATAATAGGGAAGAATGCTGTGGCTTCTCTCTTTCCTTTCACTGCGCAGAGAAGGTGTGTATCTCCCCTGCCCTACCACCATCCTGTGACTGAAAGAATCATTCATAGAGATAAGAGTTATCTATAAGAAAGACTACCTCTCTCACTATCTGGCTCATAGGCTTGCTGAGATTCAAAGCTCCTAATGATATAGGGCATCAGAGAATTCTTAGGAAAAACTGACATAAGTCCCCAAGATTTGGGAGTATATGTGATAAGGAAGACTGGTACACTCTTTTCTTGGGAAATTCAGAATCTAGAATGCCAGCCTTAGAAACCTTTAATGACAAGGTTAAGAGAGTGGAGAATACAGTAAGGAAATAGCCCTGCTGCTTATTTTGTCTGGGAGCAAATGAACATAGTAAGATATGTCATGTTTTAGGATGTTGAATGGAATATTTCCTATCAACTCAAAAAAATTGGATAAATTTGGTATTTTGTTCACATAGGAAGCGTGAGTTTTCTTAGGCCACTTGATTTGGAGCTGTGGAGTAGGGGACAGAGTCACTGGGGGACAGAACCAAGAAAAGGGTAAAATGAGGTCAGCCAAAAAGTATTATGTGCTGTGTATAAACTCACATAAACTCATGGATACCTAACATGATGATCTATATTGATAATCAGATTACAGGTATTCAACTAATAAAATATTTTCTCTACTTCTCTGTTGCATTCAAATCCTACCTTCATAGTATCAAAAGGACTGGAAAGAAATTGGAGCAAGAGAAAAAAAAAAGAATAGACTTCATCACTACTATAGGTAGCAGACTATAGATCTGGAGTGAAGAGAGGGAAGGAAAAAGCTTTAAAATTTGTTTAAGATCAAATAAGACCATTTTTTTAAACATTTCATTTATTTGTCAGAGAGAGAGAGAGAGAGAGAGCATAAACAGAGGGAACAGCAGGCAGAGGGAGAAGCAGGCTCCCTGCTAAGCAAGCAGTCTCATGTGGGACTCGATCTCAGGACCCTAACCATAATGAACTGAGCCACCCAGGCATACCCATAATGAGACCATTTGTATAATGAGAAAGTAACTGTATAGGGCTATCAGATTTCCAGAGATATTTTCATCAGGTTGGGGAAAGGAGACCTATATCAGAAGACAGTAATAGGTAAAGAATAAAGCTTTTCTTTTATTGAAGTTTACTAATTTAAGTCCATTAAAAAAAAAAAAAAAACTAGTCCCTCAGCCTCTGGACTGTAATTTATGGCTTTATTTAGGATTTGCAGCTGGCCACACTGGGTCTCACTGTGAGACTGGGCATCCTAGAAAGACCAACCATGTGGTCTCTTCCTTTGGCTGATTTTTTAAATGTATTATTCCCCTGCAATAATTTTAATCCTGAGTATATTAGCTTTCTGTGAGTATTTCTACCAAATCATTAAAATTGATGATTTGGTTACTCCCAAAATTTGTTTTGATGTCAAAATTCTTGGCCACAGTTAGCATTCTAGAGGTCTGTGTTCTCAAACCTTATAGTTTGGTTAAATTGATAGCATCTTTTTTTTTTTTTTTTTAAGATCTTATTTATTTATTTATTTGACAGAGAGAAACATAGCTAGAGAGAGAACAAGTAGGGGCAGTGAGAGAGGGAGTAGCAGGCTTCCCACTGAGCAGGGAGCCTGATGTGAGACTCAATCCCAGGATTTTGGGATCATGACCTGAGCTGAAGGCAGACGCTTAACTACTAAGCCACCCAGGCACTCCATTCTCTGATAGCACTTATTTCACCTGTAAGAATTAGTATTTTTTAAGTCTAATGGAAATCACAAATTAAGTCACATTGTCTATACAAGTGATCAAATGAACACATTAATAGTATATATTTTTCTGATATGCAAAACAAAAAGTGACACATGTAATTTTAGAAAAATTTAAGTAATGGAGTGTAAGAAGGAAAATTAAAATCATCAGTAATCATATCATCCAGATATATGCAATATGAATATTTTAACATTTAGTGTATTGATGTACATATTCTGGGTCATATGGACTAATAAATACTATTCTGTAGAAAGGTTGCAATTACTTCCTCGACACAGCTGGATTTCTAGGCTCAAATAATGTCATCTTCTAGTCTATTTGTTTACTTGCTATGCTTTTCTGTATGTAAGCTTCATTCTTAAGCTTCATACAGGGATAAGATGGCTGCAGGAGCTCTAACTTCATATATTCTCAGGTTCGATTTCAGGAGGAAAGCCTCTCTACTAGTAAACACCAGAAATATCCTAAGATCTGAATGCATCTTCACAGGACACATGACCAGCCATGAAGTACTGATTAGTTTGAGCCTAGATTACATGTTTCACCACTAGGGTATGAATGGAGTCTTTAAATACGTTTCAGGGCCTGTTGTCAGAAGAGGGGACGGTAACTGTTGGAAAGTTTAAGCAAAAACAGATGTTCGTCACATTATACCTATAAGCTGTTGGTATTTCCCTATGAGCTATTTCCAGAAATCACCAAAAATTTTTAGTCATCTTTGTGACTAAAAATCAAGGTAATAAATTTTTTCAAAAATGTTTTTTAAAAAACAAGGTAATAAATTTTTGTCTGTTTCTTAAATATAATTAATTCCAAGTTTTTCATGTACATTCAATTTGAATACTTTTTTGTGTGTAGAAATTTTTCTAAGGGACCAAAACTCTCCATCTCTTGTGACTTCTTTCATTTGTTTTGTGCTCTCATTTTGTTTTTTCTTAAAGTCCTCTCTGTAATAAAAGTTCATCTATTGGAGCACCTGGCTGGCTCCACCCATAGAGAAGTTGCATCTCAGGGTTATGAGTTCACACCCCACAGTGGGAACAGAGGCGAATTAAAAAAAAAATAATTCTCATATTGCTTATTGTCTTATTTCTGCATTGTGTTTGTGTTGTATATATTTTTTAAAGACTTTATTTATTTATTTGAGAGAGACATAGAGAGACAAGCACAAGCAGGGGGAGGGGTAAGGGGCAAGGGAGAAGCAGACTCCATGCAGAGCAGGGAGCCTGACACGGAGCTTGATTCCAGGACCCTGGGATCATGACCTAAGCCAAAGGCATCCGCTTAACCAACTGAGGCACCTGGATGCCCCTGTGTTGTAAATGTTTTTGAATAATAGTTTCATACTTGTTTATCATCCTCTGTGAAACATACAAAGAAAATCACATTGGCATGCTGAAAGTGTACTTCATATATTCCTGAAATTTGACCTGCTTGGTTTTCTGTAACTGTTTGAAAATGCAGACAACTGTGTAAACTGTTCAGATCCTTTAATAAAAAATTAAAGAATTCTGTCACACTCCAGAAACCTAAGAACTGTGCTTCTTCTATATTGTTTGAGAAGACCAGCTGTGTACAGAGCCCTGCAACCACAGATCTTACCAATTCCCATCATAACAGGGGATGAATTCCTAATGACGGTGTAGGGTGCATTGTGGTCATGTTTGTTATGATTTGACAGTCTAAGGTCATTCCTCAGAAGAGAAAAAAAGTAATCCATTGGATAAAGATTTTGTCTCATACCCTACTTATGAAAGCTTTTATTCTGCCTTTTTCTTGTTTGGATATACTCTTAATTCAGCACCTTGCAACATTCTGGAATCACACCAGGAAACAACCCTGAAAATAGCTGAAGACAGGAGCAGAGTAGGAAAATTTTGCTTCATTGTCTGTAACAAGACCATTACCTCCAATACCTCTTGAATAGCAGAAGGAAACTGTCAAGAGCCTCTCAGCTAAAAGATTCCCTGAGGCTTCATGAAAATGCTGTAGTCTTCTAAATAACATGACTTTCTGACTAATTTGTAGCCATATGTTTCCTATCTTCTTCTTGATTGGTGGGGCCTGTGAGAATTAGTACCATCTAATTCTACAGAAGGGTTGGAGAAACAAATTCAGTGCATGGTTAAAGAATGATTATAATAAAAGTATATGTGCATCAAGGGCCTCATTGAAGGGCCAAATCTGTGAGGACACTGAATTATGTCAGTTCTTTTAATATTATTATTAAGATTTTATGTATTCATTTTGAGAGAGGGAGAGAACATGCACACACACAAATGGAGAAGGACAGAGCGGGAGGTAGAGGGAGAAAGACTCTGAAGCACATTCTGTGCTGAGCTCAGAGCCCCAAACTAGGCAATCCCATAACCATTAGAGCAGGACCTGAGCTGAAACCAAGAATTGGTTTCAATGGACTGAGCCACCCAGGCACCCCTCTGTCAGTTATTTTTACGCAAAAGTGAATAGTCTCCTTAGAAAAAAGTGTGAAAGGACCTAAATTCAGACAGTTAACCTCAGAACCACCCAAAAATCTATACAGGAGAGGCACTACGAAGTTCCTTCCTTCTCTCACTTCACCCCAACATCTGCATTCAAACAAGCTTCGTGAGAATTACCTCTTAACTCTCGGGTTTGTCCCCTTTGTCATAATTATCATTTTAGAAAGAAGCTACCATCATTTCTCATGTGCATTGCGAACAAGAAGCCACACTGCAGCACCCAATCCATCTCAGATCTTGCCATTGTCCTTCTTTCCATTCCAACATGAGTGAAGCAGGGATCTTCCCCAACTCCAATCTTAAAATAGCTTTGCACTTCAGGGACTCCTAGTATTTGGCCAACCTTTCCAGGTTTTGCTCTTCTTATTTTCTTGACATACTCAACACTTCCACCAAACTGAAGCTCATTCACAGCAGTACACTTGCTTTTACTCTCCAAGTCTTGCTTCAGGCTTTTCTTTTATCTTTGAAAATCATATTTTCTTTGCAGCCATGTGTCTTATCTTGCATTTTGTTAGTTTAAGGAGAGGTGATTCTTTAAGTCTTATCCTACAGAACATTTTCTTCAGGAATCCTCCTCAGATGCTCCAAATCAGGCTTAGTTTCCTCCCTGACATGTGCCTCTAGTACCCTGAATATCTAATATTCCTTAGCATACAACTCTGTATTATAATGGCCTGTTTTCACTGTTGTTTTGGTTTTGGAAGTCATACGTACCATAAGTGTCTTAGGCAAAGAACAGGGCTTTTGTGTTCATCAATGCAGTCCTGATGTAAGCTAGATTTCTAGTCATTATTCATGTTCTGACTCAACAGAGAACGCACCCTGTGTTTGGCAAAAGGAAAGGCGTCTGCTTGAACATCTTCCAGCAAGAAGGCAGCTGATGGTAAGGTCCTCCAATTTATCCTAGGGAAATCTGCTTGAAGTGCCTTCTGCGAGAAGACTACAAGAGACATATAGATGCCAATTAATAAAGGAGTGTGCAATATTTTTTAAAGATTTTATTTATTTATTGGACAGAGAGGAAACACAGCTAGAGAGGGAAACAAGCAGGGCTAGTGAGAGAGGAAGAAGCAGGCTTCCTGCCGAGCAAGGAGCCCGATTCAGGGCTAGATCCGAGGACTAGGATCATGACCTGAGCCAAAGGAAGATGCTTAATGACTGAACCAGCCAAGTGCCCCTAGGAGCGTGCAATATTAAAGTGGGTAAAAAGAAAAAAAAATAGAAACCTAGGGGAGAAGAAACCAAAAATGGGATCAAATTATCAAAACAATGAAGAGGTGAAAAAGAAGTTGTTTTAGAAGTACTGTAGAATGTAGAGGTGACTACTTGGGATCATGTAAGGAAAAGGAAGAGATTTCAGGTGTGCTTGGAACTCCAGTAATTCCACCAGATGATGCTCAGAGACAAGACCATTTTTACCTTTATTGTTCTTTCCATCCACGTTCTTTAAAAAACATGTCACACAGTGGTGTGACTTTGAGCAAAGCAAGTAGTATCTATCTGTAGAATTAAACACTGGCCATGTTTCATAATAATAATAGAACTGCTAGTATTTAAGCATTTATTTAGAGCCAGACAAGGTGTAAAATACTTTGTATGCATCATTGCAATTATGGTAGGCTGAATAACAGCTCTTAAATTTATCTACATCCTAATCCCCAGAACCTGTGAATATTCCATTATCTAGTAAAAGGGACTTTGAAGATGTAATTAAATTGAGTATCTTGAAATGGGAAAATGATCCTGGATTATCCTCATGGGTCCTAAATGTAGTCACAAGGAATGCAAGCAATCACTATACATCGAAAAAAGCAAGAAACAATTCTCCCTTCAGAGACTCCAGAAGGAATCCACCTCACCAATACCTGGATTTTAACCCAAAACTAATTTAGGACTTTAAGTCTAGAACTGTAAGAGAAAAATCCTATGTGCTTATGTCACTAAGTTTGTGGCAAACTGTCACAGCAGCAATGGGAAACTGATATACCTTAGTTCTCAAAACCACTCAAACTATTATTGAAAGCCCAAGGAACTTAAATAAATTGTAGAAGTATGACTCAGCTCAAGTAGTCTGATTCCAAATCCCTTGTCCTCAACTACTACGCTCCTTCCATCGCAGGAAAATTGATATATTTAGTGTATATTTGTGGTAGGTCCAATCACATGTGGGTTTTTGATGAACCAGTGTAAAAAGAATACAAAAACGAAAATGTAACTTTTTTGGGAAATTGGCTTGGAAATAGTTTCAGATATTTTTAATTTTCAGTTTCCTGACTGTTTCCGACAATAAAATAAGGGCTCTTATTGTATTAAAGATTTTTAAAAACTATCCTAAGACTTAATACACATTAATTCATTAGCAATTATAATCACATTATTATTAGATTCTCATAAATAATGTACTCAGTTATAACTAATGCATGATTCTGTGTCAAAGAAAAAAAATGTATAAAAAAGTTCCTGAGGTGCATAGTTGAGTACCAGAGATTGAATTTACAAGTTAGCCGATATGAATTTCAGCTGCAGATTTGCTCCTTAGAGTTTAACCTTGAACAAGCAATTTAACCTCTCTCGATTCTCTTATCTGTAAAATGTGGAGTTTGCCCTATCAGCTACCTTTCTTTTCTAAGAGTCTATGAGACTGTGATTCAATTTGTTCCCAAGCTTGTTGGTGATACTGGATTTTTCCATATAAAAAGTTGTATTTTGCCCTGTCCTGAACATACTGCTTATAATTTGATTCTAAACAGAAATCCATCCTTTGTCCTATTAACACCTGCTTTGGTCTTCTGGGAACTCTGATTTAGTAACAAGCAGACACATTTTTAGTGACACTGCTTAGCCAAAATTTGATAGAGGTGGTGGTGAAGCATTTATTGAGTCCTTAGCATCTGTCAGTTACCTTTTCATATTATCTCTTTATTCCCTGCAATAACCCTTGCAAATAAGTGTATCCTCCTAATTTAATGGATGAAGAATCTTAAAATAATTTAGCAGGATCTTTAAGTTAATAAGTGGCAAATATCATTATCTCAAATCTTTGTCTTTTCCACAATTCCATATTATATGATATAAAAGTAATAATAGGGGGCACCTGGGTGGCTCAGTGGTTAAGCCTCTGCCTTCAGCGCAGGTCATGATCCCAGAGTCCCATGATCGAGCCCTGCATCAGGCTGCCTGCTCGGCGGGAAGCCTCTTTCTCCCTCTCTCACTCCCGCTGCTTGTGTTACCTCTCTGGCTGTGTTTCTCTGTCAAATAAATAAAATCTTAAAAAGAAAAAGTAATAATAGCTTCTGTATGCTGAACACTGTAGAAGCCTTTATTTTTTAAAGGTGGTTACTCAATATATGTACTCCATCCCATATGTTCTTGCAATGTGACTCAAGTTCTTCCTACCAAAAGGTGGGGTTCCATTGTGTCTCTGCAGGGGATTGTGACTGTTTTAAATAACAGAATATGGTGGGATGATGTTATGTTACTTCTGAGGCTGAGTTTCATAACAGATGCAGCTGCCACTGGGCACCCTCTCAGGACACTTGTTCTCACAACCCACCCCCCATGCTGTGGGGAAGCTAAATTAGTCCTCACAGAAAGAGGCTCATGTCAGGAGGGTATTGAGGTCCCCTAGCAGTTAGCATCAACTCTAGATGTATAAATTGATGATTTCCTCCATAATTTCCATTTTCATCTTCAGCAGAGACATTGCAGAGCAGATACAAACCATCCCTAATGTGCTTCTTGACCCACAGAACCCACAAACATGACTGTTTTGCCCCATTACGTTTTGGAATAATTTGTTAGGGAGCTCCAGTAACTGCAATAAGTATGTATTATGTATAGAACAGCTTAAAATTTTTCCACTTTACAGAAGTGAAAACGGACTCAGAGATTATATGACTCACTGTGAGCCACATGATAAAGATATTGAGATTAAAAATCAGGCTACCGCCCCAATGCTCATGCCCTAATCACTATATTTATATTATCTCCTGAAAGAATCCCAATTTGGAAGTTGTTGAACTTTATAGATCCTTACCAGCCTATACTACAAGCCACATTTTAATATGACATTAAATTGATGATATTTGATAAATTCAAGGCCATTCTGTATATGTAATCTGGTGCATCTAAAAACAAACAAAAGCAAATAATAAGATTTTAGGAGACCACATTATTTTTAGGTCATTTATATTCTGTATCCATTTTATCAGTTTCATTGACTTTAGGGTATATTTTTATTTTGTCATTTTATTTTGGAAAGCATAGAATTTTGTTTTGTTTTGTTTTTGAGCACTTTAGCTTTCACAAGTAATACAGCAATTAATACATTAATGTAGCAATGCAATGTTATACTTCATGTACAATGAATAATTTGACTATATCAAAATTGATTTCACATAAGAGGTTGGAAGCAGATGTGGTTGGTTGCCTATCCAAAAACCATTCTATCTTCAATTTTATTCTCAGAAATCTTATTTTATTTGGCATTCATAGCCCCTATCACTGCTGGGAATAGACTGTTTTTAAAAGTAAGTAAAATGAACTTTGCTAAGGCTTTTGTCTTTCAGGAAAAAGATTCTTTAAAAGAAATAACATGACAGGAGGAAGAACTTCTCAAGTAACATTCTAAAGTAAAACTTAAACTTCAATGGTAGATTAAATATATAATATCCTGTATTTATCTTATTCTAATCCCAAGAAATATTACAAAAAAGTCCTTAATCTTTTTTTATTGCTTGTGACTTGTTACCATTTTCCTTGTACTTTAAGGGCGGTTTCTTATAAACAACTTTCCTTTTTAAAATAGTCATTTAAGCACCAAAAATTGTACTTTTTTCTGATTATTTCTTTTTAAATATTTGGCCATGATATGTCTTTTGCAATTCCTCTCTGAAATCAGACAGTTTTTCAATTTTTTTAACCATCAGTGGAAATAGATCAATAATTTCCCTGTGAGATTAAATATTGACTTTCCTGTCTTTAAATGTAAAAAAAATATAAATTCTAGTATATAGACTCTCTAAACCTTCACTATGGCTTTATAAGTACAATACACAGTTGTTGTTTTTAAGAGGAGACTATTCTGAAAGTAAATCAAGTATTTTGATTGGTGTAAGATATTTGAGACATATTTTAAGATGTTATGCCTTTTAGTAGTAATTTAATAAATTCACGTGCCAGCTAACTTCCTGAGAAATTTTTGTCACTGATAGAATCTGGCTCACAATGAATGAAATGGCAGGGCTTTTTAAACCAAACATATGTTTCTAATAACACTCTAGGGTATGCAGTGCAGTGTTTTCAATGTAGATGAGGTACTCTGGTGACATCATCCTTTAAATTCTCTTTAGGTAAACCAGATGGTTGAATGTGTATGTAGTAAGAATGTTGTTAAACTGCCCAGAGAGAATAGTTTAATAATCTTAAAGAATGTCACTAATATCCAACATGTGTATTTTTAAATGGGTATTTATATTGAAAAAACTGATGTCCCAAGTGTGTTTCAGACAATTCTCAGTTAAACTAAATGATAAAAGTTGCAGAATTAAAAAAAAAAAGAAACAACAAAAAATCTTAAAACTTTAAGATACAAGATTTCTGTATAGCCTCTAGCAATTTTGTTGCCATACTATAAAACTAGTAACATTAAAATTTGTACCTTAATACAAATAAATAGCTATAATTTTTTCATGTCTAAAAAGAAAAAGAAAAGAGAATGCTGGAGAAGTTTGGATTGAAACAAACAAATAAGAAAAGAGAAAATGGGGAAGGAGAAGCAGAACTCAAGATTCTCTTTCCACATGAAAATTAGAGCCTAGAGATTTGAGAAATAAATCTTGTCTCCATGGTTTTCTTACACATTCTACATACACAATGTGATGGGAAGAGATTAGAGTATTATGATGATGGAATAATTCTAATTGAGGTTGGAACTGAAGAAATCAACATAAATTAAGTTGATCCAATTAGAAAGAAAAGTAAAAATAAATTCTAAATTTGATACTTGAGATTTTTATCAATGTAATACATTGTAATTAATGGTTTGCCCTGTGTCCTACCCAATGAGCTCCCTCCCACCCTGAAACCTGAAATATTAGAAAGGAAGTTGAGCAGAAGGAAATAGATGAAGTTAGAAGAGCTTTAGTAAAGAAGGTGCATCCTTTAATTGTAAATGGTAAGAAGAAATTAATAGCATTTTAATTATACATTCAAAGTTAAAGTAAGTTTGAATTCATAATTCCAAAGTTTGGGGTAGACTTTACTTCTCTGAGGATGTCATAAATCACTACTTAATTGTATAAAATACATAAAATGACAATTAAAATTTCAGGTGAAGAATTTATATTTAGATTTAGATTCTGAAAATTATCCAGTATGTTAGAATGCCACTATTTACCAGTGCTTAAGGTGTCTTCAATTCCATAGTAACATGAAGTTTTGCATCTTACTGTATTACCTTGAGGAAAAAAAAAATAAAGTGAAGCTTGAATTACCTTGATCTTAGAAGGAGAAATGACTTTCCTGGTGGTGATTCTGGAAGAAAAACACTAAGCATGTCTCTTGACAACTTCTGTGCTTCTATTTTTTTTTTTTTTTAAGATTTTATTTATCTATTTGACACAGAAAGACAGCAAGAGAGGGAGAGAACACAAGCAGGAGGAGCGGAAGAGGGAGAAGCAGTCCTCCCGCAGAGGAAGGAGCCCAATTCGGGGCTCGATCCCAGGACTCTGGAATCATGACCGGAGCCAAAGGCAGGCACGTAAGAACTGATCCACCCAGGCACCCCTGTGCTCCTATTGTGTCTGTAAGAGGCACATATCCTGGTCCGTTTGCTGTGTTATGCATAAGGGTCTGTGGAGGAGCTCTGCTTTGTCCACTCTGTGATTGTGCAATTCTCCTATTAATGGGTGAGTTCATCTAATACAGAGATTAAATATTAACAAGACAAGTTAGACTTACATCTAAATTCACCTTTTCCAATTAGTGACGAGGGAAATGAATGTGACCTTTTGTCCTTTGTCTGACCTCTAAGTCTATCTCTTAGTTGGTTCCAAACTTGAGAAAAGAATAAAACTTGAGAAAAGAATAGAGAATTTGATGTGTTTTATGCAAGATACGCTCTACTTCAGTTTTTCATCTAATGAAATATATGAGAAAAAAGAATCAAAATATTGAATCAGAATAATATTCCATCTAACCCTATGTCTTACAGAGATATTAAAGGATATTTGCAAAGTTCTTTAAAATCAATTTTTATGAGATTAAGGATTGCCTTTATGATTATAGAAAGGCATAAATTTACCACAAAACTTCTAACCTGGAGATTCTGACCTCTGAAATGTTGCATGAATTATCTGTGGCAAATCTAATATTAAATCAGGAAATCAGGAAGCTAGAGTTCTATTTATTGAAGAAAGCTTTGCAAAAAATATATAAACATCATCAAACAATGTCTTCCATGTTTTTCTCTTTTCTCTGCTTACCTGTTTCTGACTAGTGCATATACAATGGTGTAAGATTACATGAAGTCAAACTAAACAAAGGATCAAGTTAAAACTACAAGGGGAATTTATAATCAAATAGAAACAACATACACTATTTTGATGTTCCCATTCAAGAAAGAGATCTAATGGCAATAAATATCTAACCCAAACCAGCCATACTTGGCTCAGTAAAAACAGACTTACCAAAGAAGAAAACTTCTTTTTGCAAGATGTTAGAGTAAAACTATTCCCAAAAGTGACATGAGAAAACTTGCTGTCATGAACCAAGTAAAATTAAGTAAGGGTGAGTATATAATAAGGGAAATAATTATGATAATAATTAATCCTTACTGATGCTAACTTATGCCAGGATATGTGCATCTTCTCTTTTAATCCCCGAAGTTCAATAAAGGTATTGTAATTATTATGTTCACTTACAGACAGGGAAGAAGTGAGGCTTAGGGAGTTGATGTAAGTAGCCCAAGCACATGCACCTGATAAAACTTTGGAACTCAAATTCAACTTCAAGGCAGTCCAACTCCATAACCCAACTCAAGTTAAAATGTATACCATAGTGATAAAAATAAAGAAGAAAGAGAGGAAGGAAGGAAGGAAGGAAGGAAGGAAGGAAGGAAGGAAGGAAGGAAGGAAGGAAAGAAGGAAGGAAAGAAGGAAGGAAAAAAGGAAGGAGTAACTAAAAACAATTATATTTGCAAAAGCTCAGTTATGGTAGATCACAATCTGGGCATAACCAAATACAAACCAGAAAATCTGTGTAAAGTATTTAGTAAAGTTTCTGGTATGTAAAAATCATTAATAATGCTTGGCTACTGATGTTTTATTCTGAAAATATGCTTACATAAAAATTTAGGTGTATGTTACCTAAGAGCTGAGGATTTCCATTATCCTGAATACTGTCATCAGGGTTACCTGGATTATTTATTTTCATTTGAGTTGTCCAATCAGCTATTATTTTTTGTTAATTAATATAAGTGTGTCATACTAATAAAATTTAGAAATACAGTGTTAATGGATATATTATGCTATCGTTCACAGATAAAATTGGAAATATTGACCCAAATTATTAGGATCTGAACCTTAAATTGTTTGATTTTTCCACTACTAGGAAATTGCAGTGATCTGTAATTCTCAAGATTCCCTTTATATTATAAATAATACATTAAGAAATATATACAAAAACAGTTCATAGGGATTCTGCTTGGGTACAAAGGGTTAACTCAAGAAACTAAAAGATTATGTCTGGTTAGGAGTAAAATGTTCCTTGAAATAAAACCAATTTTCATGTACCTGGTCCTGACTTTTTAACAGACTAGAAACCATGTTTTTAATTTTTAATGTGCAGAAAAATCACCTGAGGATATATTAAATGCAAATCCTGATCCATAAGGGATAGGACAGGTCTGAGATCCTAATTTCTAACAAGTTTCCTGGTAATACCAGAGTTGTTCTATTGACCCCAGTTTGAATGGCAAGGGCTTAGAGAATGTAGCCACTGATCACTTTTGAGAGACCCTTAATAAACTGTCTTTCAGTATCTCTTCTGGGAATATTCTCCTTCCTTTCCTTCAATACTGGTACACTGGCAATCATGATCATACTCAATTGTCATTCACAACTTGGGGATATGCTCTGAATTTGACCGATCAGTTGCTTTCAATTTGTGAAACCAGAGACCTGGAGAGAGTCAGTTTAGTAATTCTCCATGATCTCGTGACTTTACATAAACTTCAAAGCAAGTGTTTGGGTCATTTTCTACCTAGGGGACAAGGAAAGAAAAAAACAGTTTTGCAATGAAGGAGAAATAAAGCACAATATACAGAGAGAAATAGACATGAGAGGCACCAAGAGAGTAATTTAATGGATTTTTTTAGTGTGTTCACATTCAAATTCTATTCCTGAGTTCCAAGTATATTGCTGCCCTAATAAATTACCTTTTTGCTCAAGCTGAGTGGGTTTCTATTTCATATAACCTAAGGAGTGCTAACTTTACACTCTAAAGTGTAATGTACTTTATCTTTATATATCTAAAAGCACATAAGCTTGGGATCCATAATCACAGTCTCATTTATGTTAAGTGCTAGGAATCTGCACTAAGCAGGCACAAGTATGTATATAATAATATATATTACACACATGGACATTATTGTAATGAATTTTTGCATCAAATATTTTATTTCACTACATCTGCTACTTTAGAATTTGGTTCTAAATAAATAAACATGGCAATCATTAAACCTACAGATGTGCAATGAGAGAAAAAATCTATTAAATGATATATGAATGGACATTATATTCTATAAACTAAACAAACATTTTAAAAATGTCTGAAATTCTCCTTTCAAAAGCTCGGTAGTTAATTATAAGGATGAAAAATCTTACATTAAATACATATGTTGATTGTTAACAAAAGCACCAGAATGATATTTTCATTTAGATAAAGGTACTTTAAATTACTCTAGTGCTTACATATAGTTCATAGTATCTATTCATATTTGACTGCTTAAAAGTTTAGCCTGATTAAGCAAAATGTTTACAAATAAGCAATGCCATTAAAAACATTTCCTTTTGGATCTTTGGCCAAATCAACTTCCTGTAAGCTGTTAATGATGAATTCTATAACTGAATAGCTAATAAACTCATCTAACCTTAGATCATGTACTGAATCCATACATTTGTAGCAATCAGATCATTTCAGTAACACAGGTGTTATAAAGCTGTCACAGAAACTAGGATCTAAAGGAAATATCAGACTTGCTTTTTGCTCAAATATTTATATTCAATGCTATATAAGTTGAAAGTACAGTTGTTAATCCTAAGCACAGCCAATTACATTGTTTGAATAAATCACCAACATTAAATTCCAAAAGCAAATCTATAGAATTGGCTTTGTGAAGCAGTAACTCAGACTGGTCCTCTGGTCAATTTACAGCCAAAATTCAAACTGTACAGTTAACACATAAAAAGTTGTCATAAATTTACAGTAAAGTTATTGGAGATTGCTAAGACTTCTAAGGATCTGGAAGAGGCAAATGAAAATCTTCTCTAGAAGAGCAAAGCTTTATCCTAGGACTCAGATAATCCCCATGAATAAATTCCCTTCAAAATATGAGCAGCATTAATAAAAATAAATCAAGAATTACTCAAAAAATTATGTGTAAGAACACTACACACACACACACACATATATATGCAGATAGTGCGTTATATAGCCAATATAAGTGAATCTATATATTAGACAACCAAAATAGACCATAAATTCATCATATATCCACATTATTAGAATAAAAAGGAGTTATGCTGGCTAGAATTAGAGAAACAAAACACTAGCTTGAATCCATCTTTGAGGAAGTAGAAATAATAAAAACCAAGCAGTTCTGAAAGAAAAATATTTTTAAATTCATATTTTAATTTTCAAAAATATATTAAAATTGAAATTAAAAACTCAGTGAATGGTTATAATATCAGATTATACATAATAGAAAAAGAGTTAGTAGAATGAAAGATAGAAAAATTTATACATAGTGCAGCAGAGAGGAAACATGTAGAATCTATGAAGAAGTTTAAGATGATTAAATTAACTTAAAAAGTCTAACATAGTTTTAGTTGGTGATCTAGCTAGAGAGAAGGACATTAATTGATAAAAAGAACATAGCTGAAAACACTCTATAACTAATGTACTATGTCAACAAAAGATTCAGGAAATCGGAGGTCATGTTTGTAGAAAAAAAATTTAAAAATCCATACACATCTTACTGAAACTATGGAACATCAGATAAAAAGACAAAATATTAAAATGAGATAGAAAAAAAGGACAGATTATTTTCTAAGGAATAAAAGATAGTTAACTTTTTAACAATAAAAATTGAATCCAGAAGATAGGAGAATTCTCTCAATTTTTCAAAGAAACAAAATCATGCCAAATATGATAGACAATAGAAAAGAGGAAATACTCCAAATTCATTCTACTACTCCTGGATATATATAAGTTTAAGATGATGAAATTAACTTAAAAAGTCTAACATAGTTCTAGTTGGTGATCTAGCTAGAGAGAAGGACATTAATTGATAAAAAGAACATGGCTGAAAATGCTCTATAACTAATGCATGATGTCAACAAAAGATTCAGGAAATCTGAGGTCATGTTTGTAGAAAAAAAATTTTAAAAATCCATACACAGGAACATCTTACTGAAACTATGGAACATCAGATAAAAATACAGAATATTAAAATCAGAAAAATTTGTTGTAAGAAAGTGAAATTACTGGGGTGCCTGAGTGGCTCAGTTGGTTAAGAGACTGCCTTCGGCTCAGGTCATGATCCTGGAGACCGAGGATCGAGCCCCACATCCGGCTCCCTGCTCAGCGGGAAGCCTGCTTCTCCCTCTCTCAGTCCCTCTGCTTGTGTTCCCTCTCTAGCTGTGTTTCTCTCTATCAAATAAATAAATAAAATCTTTAAAAAAAAAAAAGAAAGTGAAATTACAAAAACACTTCACTCGTTGTAGATGCAATATCTTAAACAAAATAGCATATTGAATCCAAACGTATTTTTCAAATAATATATCTTGGTCAAAATGGTATCCCAGTCATAGGAGAATAGGTTATTATCTTTAAATTCATACATGGAATTTAACACATTAACAGATTAAAAAGGGGGAAAAGTAATCATCTACTTAAGGTTGAAAAAAATGTTTAATAAAATCCAATACCCATATTAGGAAATAAGAATAGAATAGAATGTCTTTAACCTTATGAAGAGGATAAATCTAAGGTAAATATCATCCTGAAAGGGGAAACCATTAGAAGAATTCTCTTACAATCCAGTACTTTTACACAACATCATACTAGTAATCTTTGCAAGTATAAGACAAGACAAAATTGAATATAAAGATGCAAAGTAGAAATTGTATCATAATTTATATAGAAAATCATAAAAGTCTATAAATAATTTAGCAAAATGGCAACATGTAAATTAATACTTAATTAAATAGTAATACCAAATTTATATCAGTTGCATTTCTAATTACTAATAATAAACAATCTTAAAATGTAATTAAACAGCTTATCACAATTTACAACATTATCAGAGATCTTCAAGAATCTTTAAAAATGTTCAAGACTTCTCAGGGGAAAACTTTTAAGGTTTTATTAAAAGATATTAAAAGACATCTAAATATATGGAGTGATGTACCATGCCATTGGCTGGAAAAAATGACATTTAGAAATAGTATATCTCCTGATCATGATCACGTCATTGCGATTCCAATGTAAAACAAGATTATTCAAGTAATATGATTCTAAAATTTTATATGGAACAGTAAAGGGCCAATAGTAGCCAGAGAAAGAGGAGAAATGAATTGCCCACCAAGTCACCAGGAGTTATTACAGTGTAAACTGGTACAAGGATAAAGAAAATGACAACCGAAATAGAAAACTCAAAAACATACTCACATGTGTTGATATATGACAGAGGTGACATTTCAGATTCGCTGGGAAAGGAAGAATGTTTGGGGGAAAAAATGGCTATCCATATGGAAAAAAGATTAAATTGAAGCCACTTCACCCCATATAGAAAGTGCAAAGAAATAAAGATGTAAATGTCAAAAATGCAATGTTTTAAATGTCTTGTAGAAAAATCTGATGTGAAAAAGTTTCTTAAAAGTACATTAAAAAGAAACTTGACCATAAATAAGAAAACTTACAAATTTGAGTAGATCACAATTGAGAACTATTATTAAAGCAAAATATATATTAAAGTAAGTGAGAAATGTGATAAGATGGAAAAATTTTTACAACATACATAAACAACAGAATATTGAGATGTCCTAAAAAAAGCTTTCACAAATCAATATGAAAAGCTTTTAAATGATACAAGATATGATCAAAAGGGTTAAAGGGACTTTCCTAGAAAAATGCATATGGCCAAATAAAAACATCAATAGTGAACAGAGAAATGCAAAATAAGACACAGTGAAATACCATTTTAAACACACTTAATAACAAAGATTGAAATGAATGACCATTCCAAGAGGCAGAGATAGAAACAAATCCAGGTTTGGTAAAAGGCCAGGTGTTTATTCAGTTTCTCCAGGTAAAGAAATAAGAATAATAACAAATTAGGTGCAAAATTTAGTATTTATTTAGAATGAGAAAAGAAGTTATAATAAATTGCAAGTTTTAAAAAGCTGATAAATACCATAAATACCAGAAGCCAAAACAAAATTTTTGAAGAATTTCTTTTTGGACACAACTACATAATAGTATTTCTCTAAATCTTGAGGCTGCATGCTTTTTAAAGACTCTTTATATAATATCGATTTTGGAAACTTTTCAGTAAAGAGAAAAGAAAGATAATTCCAATATTTTAAATGTGATTGAAATTTGTTTTTAATATCTGGAGTGTAGGTAATATTTTAGCTTTATGAGTTCTTATTAGTAATATGTCAGTTTATTGAGGATTTCTATCAAAATTAGGAAAACCTCTAAGTTTGGTTCATATGTGAGCTGTGGAATTTCAAGGCATTTAAAATATTCTTGTTCAGAGAAATAAATTAAAGAATTATGTATCCATTAACTAAATTATTGTTGATAGACTCATGGTATATTTATTGATGTTAGTATTATGGGTCACATTAGCAGGAAATACCATGCCATTTGGAACTTACAGGACAAGATAGGTCAGATATTCTAAGATGTGCTCCCTTCTGTTGAGAGACATACAACATGAGACTGAACACAATGATGTGCTTCTTTGTAGCATGCCTGCAGGTTTGTGCCCTACAAAACACAAGAGGTCTAATAGATTCTACTGCATAAGACAATATTTTTTAAAGTGCATATTTATAATTGTACATGTGAGTTACAGAGGATATACCTGGCGAGAAAGAGCTTCTATTCTGACTGAGCATCAAGATGAACAGCAGCAACACAAAAAAGTAGAAGAATCAAATCCTCTGCTGACAATTTTAAACCTCTTTGATTAGAAGAATTTTCCACAGAAAACTTTCTGCAATCACACTTTTCAAAATTCCTTTCTCTTCCACTTCACACATACTTGTGGTGCGATGTACTGCAGGAAAAGTTCATATGGAGGCTTAGCTTCAGGGGCCAAAGTTCTGTCCGCTGACGCCAGGTGACTCAGCGCTACACACTCGGAGGACTTCTGGAAGGTATCTCTACACCGATATGGCAAAGAATAATGAAATATTCATGCAAGTGACTTTGTAAATCCTGTAAACATATCTCTCTACACCTAAAGTATTTATCCCCCCCGCCAAACCCCCAATGTTCCATGGTCATTCTATTGCCATCCATCGGGGGAGCACATGCAGTCAACAGCTGAAAGAGTAAGGGGACACAATGATACACAACCTATTTTTAATAGATGTTCACTTAATAAAGTTACTTGAATGACTAACTGAAGAGTCACAGTCATGGCACAGAAAACAGACTGGCTTGGCAGACAGAAAGTTCCTTTCGATAGGCAAAGAAACCTGAGTATTATGTTAAACTGTTTAGTTTAATTGTTTTTAAGATTTTATTTATTTATTTTTTGATATATTTATTTGAGAGAGAGAGTGAAAAAGAGAGTGTGAGAGCAGGGTGAGGGGCAGAGGGAGAAGCAGAACCCCCATGGAGCAGGGAGCCCAAGAGGGGACTCCATCCTAAGACTCCGGGATCAGGAGCTGAGCCAAAGACAGATGCCTAACTGAATGAGCCACCCAGGCACTCTATTTAGTTTTATTAGGTAAATTTGTTTCCAATAAAACAGCTTAAAGGGTTTTTTTTTAATCTCATTACTCATTAAATGCAAAAGTAACTTGTGACAACAGATCTGCTTGTGGCAGGTTTTATTCCTCCTCAGAGTTTAAAAGACTGGGTTATCTAGCAGATGCTTTATAGAAACTGGAATTAGTACCAAAGTTGCACAGAGAGCTCCATTATGGAACTACTTTCTACCATCTAATCTCTTTCACCTGTCACTAGGCTGCCTGCACAAGATCATCTGAATCCATTTTAAAAATTATTTTATTTTAATTAAGGCTCATCCCTTAGTGAAGTGAGTGTGTCCTTCACACTGCAAAGTGACCTCCTGCCAAAAGCATTTCATTCAACTGAGAATAAGGACATCTGACAAGTCTTCCTCCTGAAGGTAGTGTTCATGTAGCCTGGCATGAGCACCACAAATTCAGTTCTATTAAAAGTAATGAGGTAGGAATGTCAGTACAATTATTTGCAAATGGCTTGTGTCTGTTCGGGTTTTTTTCACAGTTCAGGGTAATAGCTGCTGCAGGCTTATAAAATTCCTGTGCGGCAAAGCCTCACTGCATGATGCTTTGACTTTTTTTCTTTTCTTTTTATTTTTTTAGAAACCAAAAATCTTATCTAGAAGAGAATTTTGATCTCAAAACTGGACACTAGCAATGAAATAGAGACATCCAATTCACAGACTAAAACAGAGACTTAAAAAAAAAAATCTAAATGTTTTGTTTTCAATGTAGTTGTGATATTCATGGAGGTGGAGCTAGGCCAGCGGGTTTTTACTAATTGTATGACTTGGGGCAGGTTACTTAGATTCTCAAATATAAATACAAGGGAAATAGAATCACCTAACTCTTCAGATTTTGTTAGTAACCTTTTGTGAATATTAAGCTAAAACATGGACAACATTTAGTTGGCGTCAGCCCTACGGTGTTTGGTAAATGTTAGCTATTATCAGTAATAATAAAAATATTACTAAAAATAGTAAAAAGAAAATGTTGGGAGAATTTTATTACATGCATATCTAGATTTAATTTTATTGATAATGATTTAAGATGAGCCAAGTTTGCAGAATCAGTACAGAGAATTACAGGCAGAATTACAGATCTATAATGATTCCTGCTTCCTGTTATTCACATCCCTTTATGATCCCCTCTACTTGTGTGCGGGATGAACCTAGTGATCTGCTTCTAATGAACTGAGTCCAGCAAAGGGGATGGCACTGCCAAGACTATATTAAAATCTGATCGCCATTGCTAGAATACCTTTTACTTCTTGCTTTGTTTGCTCTCATGAAGCAAGCCACCATGTTGTGAATTGCACTAGGGAGAGGGCCACATGGCAAGGAGTTGAGGGCAGCCTCTGATCAACAGCCAGTGAAAAACTGAGCAACTTGGTAAGCAAACTTCGAAGTGGAACCTTACTCAGTTGAATTTTACGATGACTATGGTCTTGGCTGACATCTTAATTGATTGCAACTTAGAACACTTAGCCTAGCCTCACTTGGATAGCTGATGGACTGAAACTGTGATATAATAAAATATCATTGTTTTAAGCCACTAAATTTCAGGGCAGTATTTTATGCACTATAAAAAACTAACATGAGGAGGAAGGACTTGAAACCTGAGCCATGTTTTCCAATAAGTCAAATAGTCTTTAAAATGGAATTTGGGAACGTGAGTTAGGAGTTTTATGTATAAACTCCAAAAGCAACTATTTTGTAAAAGAGATTATACCTATGCTATTTTTTATGAATATAAACCTTGTTTCTATTCCTTTTTTCTTCTCCCATAAAAATGAATCCAAACAAAAATTATTTCAGAAACTGTCTCTGTGCCCAACTGATGTATTTATGATATTAAAAATGACTACTTCTATGGGTTTAAAAGGCTTTATAAAGATTTATATATGATTTTCTGGAGGAAAATTGGCAATAAAAAAGGATAACCATAGGATATTAGGCAATAAGCTCTCAAGTCCAGAAACAAAGTAATTTATCTTGGTAGCCAAAGCAGTTAACACAGAATCCGGCACACAGAACACAGCACATGTTTGTTTTTCTTGCTGAATGAAAACCATAACTGGATGGTTAAAAAAAACTGGATTTTTTTTAAAGAACTATGTAAATAGAACATAAATTTTGGAGTCAGCAGATTTTATTCCAAAGGCTGCCTTTGCCTACCCCATTATATGACCTCAGACAGGTCAGTTTTTTCCTTAGAAAGTGAAAATTACACTTAAATTTCATCTGATAGAAGGAAAAAAATTAACAAAATGTGCAAAGAGAGACATAGTCCTTATATATATTAAAATATATTATAAAGATAATAATTGTAAATGGATGTTAACAGAAAAAAGTGATCTCATTTCTCGATAGGTTAAAATAATAAATGAATACAAACAACCTATTAAAAAGATGTCCAAAGGATAGAAAGCATTATTTCACAAGAAAACATACATTATTTGCCTAGTACAACCAGGAAAAGAGTTGAAATTACCTCTTCCTTCCCAAGGTCATTTATGAAAGACAACATAAAATGGTGTTGTACAACTATTCATTCTAGACTGCCAAAGATCAAAACTAATGATGATATCTAATGTTAGCCATGTTGTCAGAAAGTGAACTCTCATAAACTATAAGAAAACAATGAAGTAGACTTTATTAGGGGAAATGTGCCATTGTCTACCAAAATGAAAAATCTACACACCTACTATTCTAGAAAGTACTGAAAAGGTGATTGTGGTGGCATAATGTTGGATCTTCCAAAATCCCACCATAAAAAGTTAAGATGGCAAAACCAAGACCTCACAAGACCTTTTACTATAGGCAACTATAGTAAAAATGATGACAAAACATCTCCATGGGCTCCAAAATACAGGAAGATGGAGATAAACCACCAACAACCATAAAATTGCATTGTATAGCATTTATAGGAGGGTTAGGAATGAAGGAAATGGGCATCTGAATGACCTGAAAGAAGAACCTCAAAATTCCAACAGAGTCTCACCAGAAGATACAGTAGTTGAATGTACACAAGCTTTTTGCACAATATTATTCCTGGTACATGAGTTTCACAGTAAGGCCTCATAGAATGCGGTAGTTTGGTTTCTCTGAGCACTCAAAACGAACCAGTGAAAACTTCCATCCTGGACAAAGTTCCACGATGAGAAGAAATTATTGGGAATAGGATCTAAGGTGAGCAAGACAGAGATAATTTAGACAGAAAAAGAAGGTCTGGATAAGGACATGACCAGGAGAGTTAAGAAAGTATAAAATCATATAGTCTAGTACTTCACTAAACCAAGAAGGAACCCTAGAACAATGAAGCTTGAAAAGATATGGGGGCCGTGAGTGGCTCAGTTGTTAAGCATCTGCCTTATATCAGGTCACGGTCCTGGAGTCCCAGGATCAAGCCCTGCATTCGGCTCCCTACTCGGCAGGAAGCCTGCTTCTCCCTCTCTCACTCCCCCTTGCTTGTGTTCCCTCTCTAGCTGTGTTCTCTCTGTCAAATACATAAATAAAATATTTTTAAAAAACTTTTTTGCACATCTATGAACTCAGCAAATACTGTTTAAAATGAATCTTTCTTGGGGCACGTGGGTGGCTCAGTTGATTAATCATCCACCTTAGGCTCAGGTCATGATCCTAGAGTCCCGGGATGGAGCCCTGTGTCAGTCTCTGTTCAGCACCTACCCTGCTTCTCTTTCTCCCACTGCCCTTTTGCCCCCTACCCCCATGTTCACTCTCACTCTCTTGTGCTGTCTCTCTCAAAGAAATAAAATCCTCAGAAATAAGTAAAATGAAAATTTCTTGCGAAAGTCACTGAGAAATTAGCTCAGGTAATAAAAATGACTAGAAATATATTGACATAAATATTGATGTGCTTATCAGTGGCAACTAATATCTTATAAAGGGAGATAACCAGACGTTATTTGCTTCCTGATGGAATAAAACATCACCTATGAAATAGTCTTGCCAACACCATTTTTCCTCATCTATTGAAGTTTCTGGGTTCAACTATATTGTTACAGAAAATATGCAGAGAATGGAGGTATTTGGCAAGACACCACAGTAAAACATCAAGCCAAATCCAGATTGTTATAAACTCCACAAATGACATGGTGTATTTAACACACATGCACACACACACACACACACACACACGCGCGCACATATACACACACACACACAGGGCAAAGGAAAAAAAAAACTTAAGAGATCTAATCAGTCTCATTGAGTGGACTATATCCAATTCCTGATCCAAACTATAAAACAATTAGCAATTGAAAATATAAACACTGATTAGATGTTTTAGGATTTTAAAAAAATATAAATGAAACAACATGGATTTTTCATGATGTTTACTTCAAACATTATATGGTATATGGGGGTAATAGTTATCTATTTTGGTATATGTTAAAAATATCCCATTATAAGTTAAAAAATGCATAAACTTTTGTCTTGGCAATTATACTTCTAGAAGTTTGACTACAGATATGCTAATATAGGTGTAAAGAATATACGTAGAAAGGACACTAGAAAGTAGAATTAACTTAAATTGGAGATTGAACCTGGTTGAAAAATCTACTGTCATGAAAAATGAAACATATGTATATTGCATAGGGAGCTGTCTATGGGCTACTTATGTTAAAAAAAACTATTTGCAGAAAATTATTTCTCAGAAGTAACATATTAAATGTGTATATATAAATGTGAGTCAGTGAAAATATATAATTATGTAAAATGTGTATGTATGTGTATACATATAAATGAATGAAAATATATGCATGCATGTCTGTGAAGATACACACGTTGGCATGTCTTCAGAAAATTTTTAGAAAAGTAAGTACCAAATTGATACCAGTGGCAAATTTTATTAAATGCTATTTTTTAAAATTTTATATTTGCCTCTCCATTTATCCACACATTCATTCAGCATGTATTTATTTTGTGCCTGCTCTGTGTCATGTGCTATTCTAGGTACTGGGAATAATGAATAACACAGACATCAATCACTATCCTCTTAAAAATAGAACCTGGAGAGACAGAGAAGATGCCAGATAAATGAGAAAAAAATATTATGGGTTAAGAAAAACTAAAAAAAGAGAGGAGGAGGGGGAGATTGCTGGATTTGTAAATAGGCTGGCTAGCACCAATCCTCACAAGGAAGAGTGCGAAGTGACTGCGGGTATTTCCAGGGAAGGAGCCTTGCAGCAGAGGCTACAGCCATTGGCAGGGGCACACCTGCCTTTGAGGACAAGCACAGAGAAGTTGACGGAGAGGACAAGGTGAGGGAAAAGTACTAGGAGCTGAACTCAGGGAAGTGCATGGAGTTCATTATGAGGGGCCTTGTAGATCATAGCAAGGGCTTACTTGTGGATGCTGAGTGAGATGGGAGAGGCCATCAGATGTTTTTCATGTTGTTGCAACACTAGCTTTGCAGGTTTTGCTTATGTAGTATTTTGTGGTGATATTTTTTTTTTTAAGATTTTATTTATTTGACAGAGAGAAACACAGCCAGAGAGGGAACACAAGCAGGGGGGATGAGAAAGGGAGAAGCAGGCTTCCTGCCAAGCAGGGAGCCCGATATGGGACTCGATCCCGGGTCTCTGGGATCATGACCTGAGCTGAAGGCAGTCACTTAACCAACTGAGCCACCCAGGTGCCCCATTGTGGTGATTTTTAAGTTTGTATTGTTTCTATATGAAAGTGCGTATAAAAAAGACATCTGCAGTTATCTTCATATAATTTGGAAGTCTGACCATTTTCCAGAAATGGAAAGCATTATCCTGCCTGCCAATTGGCAGTCCTCTCTTTAAGAATCGATCAAATCAAATCTGGAGTCATTTGTAAATATTATGTGTTTACTTTTAACAATTGTCACTATTTTTTCCTTGGAACCACTTACCTGCCACAACATCTAATTATACTCTCCTTGTTTGCTCCTTTTAATTCTAAATAACAGAGGTACGTGCATGTGGACAAAAAGTAGAGAATGTAGCTACATCCAAAAATGTCTCTCTAAGCAAAGTTTTACCAAGTGAATTTTACCAATAAGTATTTATCAACTATTAGTGATATATCGTGTGTCTTGTGTTACTTGAACAGAATTACGCCTTACTAAAGTCTTACAGCAAATGAAATGGCCTTAGCAAGAGAAAAGTTAAATTACATATGTGGCCATCCACCCCCCTCATAGGATACTACAGCATTTTTAAATGCCTCCTCATGGTGTGTTTGCCATTATGGCCTTTGCTAAGCCTTATCTAGGATTGGTTTCTAACTGAGTAGTTAAGTATGTGGTATAGACAGATTTTCTACACGAGTCAAGAAAGAAAAGAAAGATTTGTGTTGCTATCAGGTTTAATTGAAGCACACTTTAGTATCCTTTGACTAAGTACTTCAGTGCCATTTTCATAATGATTACAACCTTGAGAAGAAACTCTTCTGAAAGCTGTGGGCTAGTAATGAGAAATCACGCTGTGCGGGAGTGAAATGATAGCTGATATTTTCCCCACAATAATACATAATCCATGGAGAGTTTAGAATTAAATGGAATTGTCCTGTCTTCTGCAGTCTACAATGAGACCCTGATGCAAAGCTGCAGTTTAATGTTGAAACATAAAGTCCTGTCATTTTTATGTTTAAAAAAAAATTGAATGACTGGCTTGTTCCTGGGGTGTCTTCCAGCCTTTCCATCATCATCTTCAGAAACACCCCACATTATTTCCAAATATTTTTCGGCCAGGCAAGCACCAAAATGCCAACCAACCAACAAACAAACAAAACCCAAAAACAAACAAAACAAAAAACCTCAGCTAATTTTATTAATCTGCCTACTTTTGCCTTCTAAAAAATGGCATTATTATTACGATTACCTCTTCCCACGTGGGTTAAAAAAAAATAATTTCAGTTGACTTACTGCCCTATGAGTTAGGAATTATGGCTAGCTGCAAGTATAGAGAAATCTAAATAAGAATGACTGATACAATATTGTGATTTATTTTTGCTCAGATTAAAAACTGAAGGTAGGCAATTCAGGGTCGAACAGAAGCTGGGTCATACAGAAGACCATAGGAGCAGGGACCTATGTTCCATCAGCCTCTCTGCTTTGCTATTTGTAATGTGTTGCTTTATTTTTCAAGGTTACCCAATCGTCCAAAGTGGGTGCTAGAGATCTAACCATTATAGTTATATTCCAACAAGAATAAAGAGGTAGGGAAATACGGGTAATGAACACACTGCGCAGCTGAGGCAACCCCCTTTAAAGAAACTTCCGAGGAACAGAGTCACTGATTTCTACTTATATCTCATTGATCACCTCTACCTATAAGAATGGGTGGGTAATAGGGACATTAATCTGGGCACATTGCAATTTTAGTAGAATATCAGGGTTTTATGAGTAATAGTCATAGTAGCTTAATTATATACATTGCATGCATGTCAGTCACAAACAAGTGTTATGAGCTCTAAGTGCTTTTTATAGATTAACTTGTTTAGTTTTCATGACAACCCCCTGAAGTAGATGAAATTATTATTTATGTTTGCAGATGAGGAAACTGAGGCACTGAGGGATTAAGTAACTTGCTTATAGTCAGATGTTAGCCAAGATTAGAAGCTTGGCTTTCTGGTTCTGAAGTGTGTACCTCTAACCACAGAGGCAGAGGCTACCAAACTTTTTTTTTTTTTTCCAAAGGGCAAGGTACTAAATATGCTAGGCTTGTCAGCCCTAAGATGTTTCTGCAGCTTTTCAACTCCCTCTTGTCACTCAGAAACAGCCAAGGATACGACAAAACTTGTGGGTGTGCCTGGGTTCTAGTAACAGCTGCAGGCCATACTCTGTGCATCCCCTGAAAATATCCATCCTACCTCTCCAAGAAGGACAATGATGACTGAGTAGGTGCCATGCAATTGTTTATTCACCAATAAGTGAGTGTATTCTTAACTCCAGCATCTGACTTATAAAATAGAGCATGACTGAAATCCTGCTGATGGAGAACTAAGTTTAGAAATCAATGGATCATGGATGCAGTGATGAATGTCTAATATACATTCTAACCTGATTTCCTTCTTTATATCCTATCACTTATCTTCTTAATAAATATTCAGTTTATGCTTTCTTGGAGGAGATCACAATGAAGGTTAGCATATTAAAGCTTTTGTAAATTTAGTGGTTAAGAAACATTTTTTAATTTGTTTAATCTATTCTTCCTGAATTTACTTGGCCTACAGAGAACCCCCTACCCACACCCACTTTCCCCTCCAGACACTCACACACACACACACACACACACACACACACACACACACACGCACACACATAATGTCTCAAAAGGGAAGTTTATCACAGTAACATGGGAAACATCGACCTAAGTGTTGGAGTAACTTCCTTATGCTTCATTGCTGTGGAAATGTCATCATGATAGTGATCATTTTGAAGGCTTGTTAACTTCTTCTAAACTCTTTAAATAAGAAGTATAATTTAAACATCAATTTACTGGGGAACCACTAACCTTTAACATCAATAGATTATTTTTTTTCCTTTTCTTTTGAAAAACCACAAAATGGAAGTAGTTATCCAAAGGCTTTATCTCTAGTCCTTTGTGTCTCAGTTTTCAACACAGTAAACACTCTTGCCAAGCCATGGTAGATTTTGGCAGAGAAAATAACCCCAGTAGGATGTGTTAAAACAAAACAAAACAAAACAAAACAAAAAACACCTGTTATTTGCGAGCAGCCCTCCACAGTCTTTCATTTTTCTATGTTACTTTTCTTCCCCAAACCTGCTTAATGTAGTTAGGGGTTCAAGTTGAAGTTCTAAGTGGATTGCCCATAGGTGTATTACAAAGGAGATCAGATGATAACAGCTGAATTAAACACAGGTCAGATCATCCATCTTCTCATTTAAAAACACAAAAAACAAAACATTGACTGGATGCCTACTATGGGCAAGACATTGTTCTGGAATTAAGGTTAAATGTTTGTGAAATAATTGGAAATATTTATTTGGCTAAGTTGTTTCTATCTAGCAGCAGCTATATATTTACTAGTCCACCGACTCTAATGGTATACTGTAACAATATGGAGTAGTAAATAAATATCTAATGGGATAATTAAACCTCAATAGGGGCATAATTGTTGAATAGCATACTAAAACTGTGGAGCCATCAGAGTTTCAGCTCGTTGAATCAAAAAGGTTTTATTATTTGCATAGACAGCTTACATTTTCCCTCTACAGGATGGTCTTCACAGCACCTATTTTCTGGAACAGTCACATCAGGTTTTATTTGTAATACAACATGTTTAGTTACAATAGTCTTTTGAGAGTTATAATCCTTTCAAGTGCTCCTTCTTTTAAAAGCATTTTCAAATACTTTGGGCATCAGACTATCTAAGCCCCAAATGTGATTTAATCCTCTGTATTTTGGGTTATTCTTGGAGTTGATCTTCCTCTAAGACGAGTAGAAAATATATGTCGTATTTTGTATGTTGTTAGCATTTTGTAAGGTGATAAGAAAAGGTTGATTTTCCAATCGCCTTAAAAACTTTAGTGTTCTTGGGGCGCCTGGGTGGCTCAGTTGGTTAAGCGACTGCCTTCGGCTCAGGTCATGATCCCAGAGACCCGGGATCGAGCCCCACATCAGGCTTCCTGCTCGGCGGGAAACCTGCTTCTCCCCCTCTCAGTCCCTCTGCTCGTGTTCCCTCTCTAGCTGTGTTTCTCTCTGTCAAATAAATAAATAAATAAATCTTAAAAAAAAAAAAAAAAAAAAAAACTTTAGTGTTCTTAAATTATGCAACCACTCTAACATAAACCCTATATACACAGACAAAGGAATAGCTCTTTTTCAGCAATCAAGTTTCACAATTCCAAAACCTAGGCTTTTAAATCTAACAAACCTTCAACAAAGCTTTACCATTCAACTGAATTTTGTTTTTAAACTTAGCAAAATTTAATTGTATCGGTAATTAAATCACAATTAGTCTTTAATTATTCTAATTAAAGATTTGTATCATTTCCTTATGAATGGTCTCCCCTGTAGCTTGTTTTAAATTAAATCTACTGGAAATAATAAGTCATTTTTTCTGATGTATGTCCAAGTCTCTGCGTCTCAGATTTGGAACACTTCAAGCTATGTTTTGAACAAGACCACTCAATTAGTTTTTATTTTTGTCTAAAGAAATGCTGGAAATGCTTCAAAAGAAAAATCAGAATTTAGTAACATTTCTGCTTCATTTATTCACAAAAAACCTTAACCACTTCCACTTAGAATAAAACTGAAGATACTAATAAATAAAACACAACTCTACATACATATGGCTCATCGAGCAAAAGAGGCAGAACTGTAATTGTTTTTCACTTCCGATCTTCTTTGGGTAGAGCTGAAAACTATGGCATTATGAGAGGTTGTCTCTTCTCCTTGGCTCAAGAATGTGGAGGACACCAGAATATGTTGCACACATATTCCTCCTCAAATTTTTGTGAAATTGGGGGATAAATGCTAAGATTTGTTTTTGTGTTTTTGTTTGCTAGAATTCCATGTGTGTGTGTATATATATATCTACATATACACAAACATATAATCATATATACATAACATATATAATCATATATACATAATCATATATATATATATATATATAACTTTTCTGGCTTCTTTTTCCTTCTAATAGTTATGTGTATTTTCGAAAATAAGATTAGCAATTCATATTCAAAAAAATGCTTGGGTACAAAATGTATCTTTGAAAAAATCCCCATAACTTTATCTGAAAGATTGTTTCTAACTGGTAACAGTACCCTTTTAAAGAAACTGTTCTTTTATTTAGATGTATGTATTCTGGTGGGGTGTATCCCTCATCTCTAAGCCTTCAGGCTTGGTGAGAATAACAGCTTTTCTGGCTATCTCTTGCTAATCCTGGATTTAACCTAATAGCATTTTCATTTCTACCCTTTCTTCAGGAAGAGTTTTCATCAAAACCAATTTAATTAGCTTTTCAAGGACATATAAGTGTTTAGAAAAAGTAGCATTTCTCTACTTGAAATTTTCAAACTTACAGAGTAAAATTCAGGAACTTGGTAGAGCAGTGCATAGAAAAACTAAATATTCAGTTCTGCTTTTCAGGTGTTTATAATTAAATCTTACTAAGGAGAAGACAGATATTAATTGTAACGGTAGAATGTACAACTTTGTAAACATGACTGAATTGTGATATTAATAGTTGATTCTGATTAACATTACACTGGTAAGATACAAATGGAATTGAGTAAGGATAAACAGAGATTGGTTGGATATGTAGCACGACTCAGTTATGATGGAGAGAAGTTTACAACACTCGTGTCTCAGATACACCAGGCAAGCTATAGCATTGCAAGGACTAGTACTCACACAGGTGTGTAAGGACTGATACACAGGTGTGTAAGGACTGATACCAACACAGGTGTGTAAGGACGGATACTAACACAAGCGTGTAAGGTCTAGTACTAACACAGGTATGTCTGGCCACCTTCCCCCTCATCAGTTTCTAGTTGGACTTTGCTGCCCTACTCGGAAATATAAACAGCAACTTAGGCTGTGCAAGTCATGGTACTCAATCCCCCAGGCAAAAACAGGTCCAGAGTAAGAAACAAGAGTCAGTCGTGGTGCATGTGAATCCTTCCTTGGATAATTCTAACCAGAGCTCCTTTATATTTCCATGGAATATTTGATTGAAAGTCCAAAGCTGCTACCAACCATGACTCTGTCTACAACAAGAGACTGGCCTGTTACTACAATAAAAATAGGGAATGACTCTTTTTTTAAAAAAGATTTTATCTATTTATTTGACAGATAGAAAACACAGCTAGAGAGGGAACACAAGCAGGGAGAGTGAGAGAGGGAGAAGCAAGCTTCCTGCTGAGCAGGGAGCCCAATGTGGGGCTCGATCCCGGGACTCTGGGATCATGACCTGAGCTGAAGGCAGACACTTAATGACTGAGTCATCCAGGCACCCCGGATAGGGAATGATTCTTAAGCATTAACTATATATCAGGCACTGTTCTAAACATTCTAGTAACTTATGATTTTAACTCTATTATTCCAATAACCCTATTCAGTAGATTTTATTATTACCCACATTTTATAGAGGAGGGAGTTGAGATACAGAGAGGAACTTGCTCCAAATCACAAGACTAGAAAATGGTGGTGGGAAGCTTTCAACTCAGGCAGTCTGTTCAAAGTCTGGGCACTCAACCACCATAAAATACTAACTGTCTCTGGGAAAAATATCAAGCTGGCACATAAGGAAAACAGAAAAATAAGAAATAGAGAGAAAGTCTTTTTTTGTTGTTTAAATATTTTATTTATTTATTTGGCAGAGAGGGAGACAAAGAGCAGGAAAGCAGGGGGAGGAGAAGAAGGAGAGGAAGAAGTAAGGTCTCTGCTGAGCAGGAAGCCTGATGTGGGGCTCGGTCACAGGACCCTGGAATCACGATGTGAGCTGAAGGCAATTGATTAACTGACTGAGCCACCCAGACACACGAGGGAAAGTCTTTGTGTTCATTGCCTTGTCCAAATGTGTTCAATGGCACTGTCCAATTAGTCCTTGCCTCACATTTTCCCTCCCTGATTAGGTGAGTTAGTACAAATCATTAAAGGTATTTTATATTTTTATTTGCTTAGCTTAAGTAAATTTGAATTGTGCTTCTTTCCTTAAAACTGAAGGATCTTAAAACACGCTCTAGTAAGAGAGGCATCTGAGGGGCTCAGTTGCTGGAGTGCCCAGCTCTCAGGTTTAGCTCAGTCAAATGGATCAGGCTCCATACTCAGTGGGGTGTCTGCTTGAGATTCTGTCTCACTCATCCTCTGCTGCTCCTCCTGCCTGATCTCTCTCTCTCTCTAAAAGAAATACATACATACATACATAAATCTTTAAAAAAATACTCTCGTAAGAGAAGAGAAACTATATCACATCTGAGGTAGATATATTGCAACAGAAGGACTTAGCCAGGAATATATGAAAAAAAAAGTAGTAAAAATGAGCTGTTCAGGATATTCTGATGCAAGAATTAGCTCATAGCATGAATGAGCTATGATATTGAACAACTGAATCACATGTTCTCTTTAGTCTACTTACCTGTGAACTAAAAGGATTGAGCTACATGATTTCAAAGGATGTTTTAGATCCACAATTCTGTGTATTTACACTGTGCACAGAAAGAAACAAATGGCTTAGAAAGAAGGGAAACAAAGCAAAGGACTGACTGATGAATAAATCTTAAGGCTGAGTGGGAGAAGGTGCTGATTATGGAGCAGAGAAACATCAGTTAATATGTAAATGACCTTTGCAAAACACAGAAACAAAAGTTGGAAAGACTAAGGTTAAGATTAAATATATGAGGAAAACTGATAATGATGTTGCAGTGTAAGGAAGATTATAAAATAGGAAAGAGATTCCATATTTCTTCTTTTTTTTTTTTTTTTTAAGATTTTATTTATTTGACAGAAACACAGCCAGAGAGGGAACACAAGCAGGGGGAGTGAGAGAGGGAGAAGTAGGCTTCCTGCCGAGCAGGGAGCCGGATGTGGGACTCGATCCCCGGTCTCTGGGATCATGACCTGAGACGAAGGCAGTCGCTTAACCAACTGAGCCACCCAGGCGCCCCGAGATTCCATATTTCTATGAGACTGGATGGAATTTAGCCTGAGTCTGACAGAGACCGTCAGGGATTGGTGGCTGGAAGTGATGATTGGCCAGAGCAGAAGAGAGCTTAGGTATAGCTTTGTGAAAAATGATGGGAATGAAAATCATTCTAAACTTTGCCCAGTAGGTTATACAAAGAAAAATGTGAAAGAAGTGGAATGAATGACATAAATGATTTTTCTGCTTCCCTTGTAAACTATTTTCTATTGTTGCATAACTGAAGTAGTGGTTATTAAAAAGGAGTTAGGGGATGAAATATAGGCAAAATAGGTAAAGGGGTTTAAGAGGTACAGACTTCCAGTTATAAAATAAGCATATCATGGGGATGAAAAGAGGGAATATAGTCAGTAATACTGTACCAGGGTTGTATGGTGACTACACTTACCCTGGTGAGCACTGAGAAATGCACTGAATTGTCAAATCACTATGCTGCACACCTGAAACTAATATAACATTATGTGTCAGCTATACTTTAATTGTAACATTTTTTTTTTTTTTAAAAAAAGGAGTTACGGCTCTAGATTCTTCTAAAATGTGAGTATCAGATATCTGTATTTACAACTTCTGAATCAGGGATGGCATATAAATTGCACATGAATTGATCAATCATTTCCCTTTATGGTCCTTTGCCATGATTGTAAAAGACATAAATAATCCATCATGGAATTCTTTCTTATCAATTTTGGATAAAGCCTACTGAAGACAGCACTCCAAACAGGCATTACCATTTGATCCATTGTCACTAGAGTGAAAACTCCATCACTCCACCCAGGAAAGTTATGTGTTAAGTAGCTAGGTGATTAAGATGTGTTAATTCTGTGTATGATTGCTAACATTGAAGAAGACTAGAGGGTATGACAGCCCCCGAGGGGTGATTTTTCTCTCTAATGAATTGTTACAAGTTTCTCTCTTACCTTCCATGAAGTCCTCCATGCTCTTCTAAAATTTTAGAGAAACTTTCAGGAATCAAGATTAATTGTTTATTAAAACTTGAAAAGAACACTGTTAATTGGGTAACCCGTAGAAGCTAAACACAAGCTAGGAATCATACAGAAGAAACTCAAGTTATTATTTATTATTCATTTTGAATAATAATTTAAAAAGAATATCTTTCATCAACTTATAACTGCACTCTCTGGAATTATAGGCAATTCACTTTAACAAGAAGTAGACTTTCAGATAGCCGTGACATCACTAAAAACCATGGAGATATATAGCCTGATGATAGTCAAATGTCCAGAGACGACCTGGGGAGGCTTTTGTTCCCTGTAAACAATTCCTAATACATGTCTGTGAATTTGGCTGATGTACAATTAATAACTGACATTTTCTTCATGATAATATTATGGACTCTGAAATTGGTAATAGGAACCCACATATTTCAAATAATGTTTTTCCATGAGTTAAATAGTGAAAAATATGATTAATAATCTAGTTGAATTTTATTTGAACTGTATATTATCCATCTTTATGAATTGGGAGGAAAACCATAATTAGGTGATTAACTAGACTCATCTGAGGAAAAGAAGTTTTCCATTTTGGTCTCTCCCATATATCTCCTGCTGAAAAACAAAGTTGTATAATATTTAAATATGATTAACGCAAATACTCAATATTTTTTAAACAGTGAACTCTGCAATTTTTTGCTCAAACTGCATATTAAATCACCTGTAGGTTTTTAAAATTTTAACTTAGACCTGGGACCCACCCGCCAGAGATTTTGATTTAATTGGTCTAGAGTGAGGCAGGGGTTATTATTATTTTTTTTTAATATGGTCGAGGTGATTCTAATTGAAGCCAAGGCTGGGAAATGCTGAACTATTTTGTTGGCTCTCATAGTAACACATAAAAACAGGAAGATAAGTTAATATTCAGTTTTTAAAATAAGTTACTGGGGCACCTGTGTGACTCAGCTGGTTGAGCATCTGCCTCGGCTCAGGTCATGACCCCAGGGTCCTGGGATGGAGCTCGAATTGGGCTCTCTGCTCAGCAGGGAGCCTGCTTCTCCCTCTCCCTCTGCCATCGCCCCCCCCCCCACTTGTGCATACATGCACACAAACACACACACACACACACACACTCACACATACACCCATGCACGTTTTTTCTCTCTGTCAAATAAATAAATAATAAAAATAAAATGAGTGACTAACATGTTACACTGAATTAGTGTGTTTTACACAGGGTTTTGAATTAATTTTGACTCCTCAATCTTAGCTATTACTGCAACTTGATTTTTTAAAGCCAAATATTATTAGTCACTATTTTTAACTTTTTAAACAATTTATAAATGACATAAACTATGTATTTAGGTTCTAGCTATAAAACAATTACATTAGAAATTTTAATAGAAAAATAGCATGTAATACTTAAAAATAAACATTTAGAACAAAAGAGCTTTAAAGGAAGGTTCATATTCTTTATTCAGTTTCTGTATCTTAGTGTGCTTCTCAGCATTAACAGAATCAGTGCAACTCTGTTTTCATCAGTTAAAATAAAATGGTGGCAATTACCACTGTGCTAGAGACTTTCTAATAATGTGAGAAATTATTAACTTAAAGACATATCAAGTGAAAGACAAGAGACTTGTGTTTTGTTTTTTGTTTTTTTTAAGATTTTATTTATTTATTTGACAGAGATAAATGTAGCTAGAGAGGGAACACAAGCAGCGGGATCCAGGGACGGAGAAACAGGCTTCCTGTGGAGCAGGGAGTCCAATACGCGGCTTGATTCTGGGACTCCAGGATCATGACTTGAGCAGAAGGCAGACGCCCAACCACAGAGTCACCCAGGCGCCCCGGGACTTATGTTTTAATTCAACTTACCTTTCTTCCCCCATATTTAAAAATAACTGTTAATTTCTGGAATATGACTTATCTGAGAGGATTAACAGTATACATATGAAATATAAAACACTTATTTTCATGACATATTAGAAAAGCATGACTATCAAAATAAAAGTAATAGTGAGGTTTAGTGAGATGATTCTACCATCTGTCAGAGATTCAGACATAAGTGTTGCTTTTAGAGAATCATGATTATCTGAAAGATCATGTTCATTGTAAAGATTATCTAATAGAATATGCAGGTATTTGTGTTTAATACTGTGGTGTGTTTTGACTTCAACTTATTACATAATCACCAATATAGACAAGATCTTTTATTTCAATTTATACATAAAATCTTCGGAGCCTGTTAACATTCTTGATATTTTTGGATCAGATGTTAATATTTTCTTTTTTTTTTTTAAGCACAAATTCTTTTTATTTTTATTTATTTATTTTTTTAAAAAATATTTTATTTATTTGACAGAGAGAAACACAGCCAGAGAGGGAACACAAGCAGGGGGAGTGAGAGAGGGAGAAGCAAGCCACCCGCCAAGCCGGGAGCCCGATGTGGGCCTCGATCCCGGGTCTCCGGGATCATGATCTGAGCCGAAGGCAGTCGCTTAACCAACTGAGCCACCCAGGCGCCCCAGATGTTAATATTTTCTGATGCCATGACTGGAAATAAATCCTGGATGAAGCATTTTAGGTAAGTAGAAAAAAGTGAGCTGACTTTTTGTCCCATTAAATATCATACTGAGATAAGATTCTTTACTGTCAATAAAGTTTTTAGTATTGCAATGAATCAAATAATTATAACAGTTATATTTAGAGATATATTTATCTATCAAACTCAAAATAATGTAAATTTCTGGGCATTCTTTATTTTTTCACTTTTTGTCATATCTATCTATGTGACTATATCCCACTTTACATACAAATAGAAGACTGGCAAGTATCTCTAACTGCAACAATTAGATATTTTACATACTCGAAAATTATTTTAAATTTATCTAATAAATATTTCTAGTATATTATAGATAAACATTAATGAGGAAAACTCCACTTTGTTAAGATATTTCATATAGGCAATTACTATATATATGTTTTTTATATATGCATTCAATTACATATAGACACCAACAAAGAAACACACCATATCCCCATTCCTCATGTTGTTTTAGACCTAAAATGATGGAGTAAAACAGTCACACGTCAGCTACATTTCTACCCTATCCATCACCAACCTTGAAAATCCACTCTGTGTATATTTTCCAAAATATTAATAGATTTCTATTTTTGTAAAATCGAGGACCCACTGGATTGTCTGAGCCAGAGAACCTGCTAATCCTTCCCTATAATATAATCACTAGTGTCCCAAATAGCCAGCTAGAGGCAAAAACCCCTAAGTTAGGCGTAATGTGTTTCTGAGGAGGAGACAGATGGTGTAAAAGGCTTGGTCCTGGGTGGAAGAGTCAGACAGGTGTGAGCTTGTTTGAAATTGAGACCCCAGACCTACTTCCAGACTAACACAAACACAAATCAAAATTTGCCCCTTAACAAGATTCTCATATTATTCATATACACTTTATAAATGAGAAACACTGTTTTGAGAATGGATTCTTTGTCTCCAGTTGCTGTAGCCAACTGGACGTTGATATCAGAACATAGGAAGCTATACTAAAATGAAGGGATTCAATGGTTAGGGCAATATTCTTAAGGCAGGAATTCTTCTTCGTCTACCTACAGATTGGGACCAGACATTTAATGGAAATACTGTTACTATCACATTACTTCATCATGAGTTATAAAGTTATAAATTAATATTTGAGGAGTCATACCTCCAGCATTTCACTGACATGAAATACAGAAAAAAAATCCAAAACTCAGTTGTAAGAAAAATATTTTGGATAGTGGTTCACAAATTGAGTTCCATGGGTTGACAGTGCTCAATGTATTGCTCCTTACGTTCCTTGAGGATTTCAGGACCAGATAAACTTTTTAAAAAGATTTACTTATTTATTTTTAGAAAGAGAGAAAGAGAGAGCATGTGTGTGCACAAGGAGGGTAGGGGGCAGAGGAAGATGGCGAGAGAGAGAGAGAGAGAGAGAGAGAGAGAGAGAGAGAGAGAGAAAGATCGAGAATCAGACTCCTCACCCAAGAGCTCAACACAAGGCTCAGTCCCACAGCCAGGAAATCATGAGCTGAGCCAAAACCAAGAGGTAGCCACACAACCAACTGAGCCACCCACTCGCCCCAGGGCCAGATAATTTTAAGGAAGACTGCAATACTACTACTACTACTATTGCTACTACTACTAATAATACTTTGGAGTTTTGCAGTGTGTTCTCTGAAATTCCACAATAATACAAAACAAAACCCATTTGACTTTGTTTAATCTGGCATCTCTCAGATATAGTTAAACTTAGAACCATTTTTTCTGTCAAATGAGACCTGTTGAATACAGATTATAAAATGCTGTATTTAATCACTAGACATTCAGTTGGTAAAACTGTTTTGTAAAGATTAAATATTGAACATTGCATACATAAAGACCAAGAAACTTGCAGTTATTATGCTGTTTTGATAATGGGATGAAACAGTCCTATAGATGAGAAAGGAATTTTAACTAGAATTTGATTTAGTATATACTACAGGATACTTCTGTATCCATGATGTGTTTTTGGGTGGGGGTGGAGGAGTAATAATATAACCAACAAGACACAGACACACACACATATACCGTCTATTTAGTATGAAGTCAGAATCTGTTTCAGAATTTTCTAAATAAGGGTTTCATGTGTGCCAAGTATATCATATATATATTACACATTGTATATATATATATAAAATATACCTTTATATGTATATATCACATACAAAATAGATATTGTATGTACTTTAGGGATGAGGAACCTATTCTTAAAAAAATAATTTGTTCAAAGATATAGAATTGGTGAAACCTCAATCTCTCTCTCTCAACTGCCTAGTTAAATGGAGTTTAAATACGCCGAATGTCTTAAACGTGGGCGCCATATTTTTTCAACATTCCCTTGGCTCTCTGTTATCCACCCCCTCTTATTTAAATGAAAAGGGGTGGGTTACTTTTTTTTAACTAGTCATTTAGTTGATGCAATATAATATTGTTAGGAATAAAAATAGACTTTAGACTGTAGCAAATTCAAAATTCGCTAGCTCTAGGACTGTAAAATCTGAATTTATATTTCCTCAGTGAAGTGAGCATGAAAAAAATCCATTTCACCATATTATTAGGAAGATTAAGCGAGGCCATTCAAAGTGTCAAGTACATCCTGTGTTTCTCTCTATCAAATAAATAAAATCTTAAAAAAGAAAAAAAGCCCTCTCATTTTACTTATAATGTGTGAAGAAAAGGGGGAGTAGGGTATAGGGATGGCAAGGACATCTATTAGGAGTCTATGTTTCAATTATCCTGTAGTTCAAAAAATTGTCCCCAAACCAAAGTTCTGGAACTCCCATATAATAAAAGTGACTACATCACTTACTGTTTACTGATATTTTTTATTGAGGTTTGTAGCTCATGATTTTACATGTGATTGTACAGAGCATTTAAGAAAAAAAGCTTGGAAAGTTTGTACAAGGGAAAAAAAACCCAATAGATAGAAATCTGGAAGGTGTATATGATAAGATTATTTCCATGTGTAAATATATGAGAATGTAAGATACCAGAGCCTGTGATAGCTATATTCTTGTTCCTAAAAAGAGAAATTGCTCCTATCAATGGGAAATAACTTAATTAGTTATTTTTAAAGATAAACTATTATTTTTAAAAAGATATATCTTAAATTAGATTTAATGCTTGGCAAGTGGGAAAACAGCAGTGGAAAAACTTCCCAGATTATCCTTCTACTTCAATGCATTCACAGAAGCCAAATGAAAGGAAACCAAGCTGAATCTACTGTTATTGATTTTGTAGTTATAGGCAATGATTAGTGTCAGAATATACAAAGAAGACTTGTTTATAAATGAACACATTCTGATTGTCTACAGCTGTTTCAAGACATATCATCTTTTATTACTTAGGCTGGTAAAGGAAATATTTATTCTGAAATGAGACATGGAAACCAACTTTAAGTGTTCTTTCTTCATCTTTCTTGATTCATGATGTTATCCAAAACATAAGACATTGGGACAACTTGAAATTCAAGGCATTAAAAATGCTCTAGAATACTAGGCAGTGATCAGCATAAGAAGACGTTGGCTTCTAATCACTGTATCCTAAGTTCCATCCCCAAAGACCTCTACCGACTTTTAAAGAGTTGATGACATTCATGAGTTTTGCCAAACATTTTTTGAAGTCACCTAAGCCATTTCATTTTGTAGCCAGATCATTTTGCCAGTTTTATCTTCAGAAGAATCAGGGAATTTTTAACCTTTAAAAAGCTACTTTAGGTAGGGAACTTAAACACATTTCCTTGCCAATGTACTGTGAAATTCTGCAGTCTTGGCCCATTGAGAAAAACTTAACTCTTTTAAAATTTAAAATCCTCCGATATTGGACTAACTGTAAATCTTTAATAACCTTAGATCACAAGTGGAACATTCTCATTTCAAAATTATTCATTCTGAATGGCAATGTTAACCTAAATTAGATCCTTAGAAGTCGGCTTTCCTTTCCTCTTCTTTCAAACTCTTTCCTTTAGCATTCTAGAATGAAAGAAGCATTGGGAATACTTTTAGACACATTTGGATTATGGAGTACTTTGATAACATGTCATACAACTGTCTGCAGAATTTTATTAACTATAATAATCGAAGAGAGAGAGGACTTGAGAGTAATATTTTCAGCTGTGTAATTATTTGTTCAGTCTCAATGTAATATTCATAGATATAATAAATTATCCTGTAATATGAATATTGCTTATTATGAATTATCTTGCACAATTTACATAATTCCAATTTAATATTAATTTAATGTTTATTAGAAAGATTCATAATAAAGCTCTAAAAGGTACAAAGCTACTAGTAGCATTAACTGTGTTGACATACAATAGAGTAAGCAGATTAGAGACTGAAAGGGAATTGAGGCAAAAATACTTATATTTAAGAAACATTTATAAAATATTCATGTTTCCTTGAGACAAGGTATGGCTAGACAAGGAATAGCTAAAGAGTGTGAAAAGTGTTTAGAGTTCCCTTGGAATCAGCAGGATAAAATTATAATACGGTATACTTCAATTTTTGCTTAAAGACGTCAATTACATTTGGTACACTGTTTAAGATTTTTACCCCTCTGAAAGATTTTATTATTTTTTTCCTGGGTTTTTTTTCTTTGTGACTCTAATTTAGGCCCTGTTACCTCACCGGAAGTCTGTTGACTTGGTTCTGCCCTTTTTCTTTTAACACTGTGATTGAAAAGACCTGGTTATCCCAATAGCGGCTTATTTCTTTGCATAGTCTTCTTTGACTTCTTCATGTAAGTCTAAGTTCTCTCTTCACATGCCTTCTTAAAAAATCATAGTTTGCATTTACCTTTGATATACTCTAATGGGACATAAATGAGAAAATTTTGTGTGACATACTACTACGAGAGAGGAAGAAACAATTAAAACATAGTTGAAATGAAGACATTAGAATAATAACTTTAAGGGTTTTGGATTTTAAAGAGGTGTTGACTTTTAATTTTTTTGAAAGAGGGTATAGCAATAACTTTATTGAAAATGAAAATAGGCTGTTGCTTGCAGCTTTGAGTTATTCTGAATAAAGCATCAATGAATATTCACATATTAAAAAAAGTAAATGAAAATAGGCAAAACCATAATAACTACCTGTTTCATTGCAAGAATCACAAAGTTATTTCCTCTGCAAGCTGTAAATAAAAGGAATCAAAGTATGTAAATGTGAGTATAGGTGAAAGTTAAAGATTGATTTCACTTTTAAGGCAAAGAGGAAGTAGAAATAATCACGTTAATTAGCAAATCAGAGAGATTCCTTTGCTGGCCTAAGCAAGAAAGCAGCAACTAACAACATTTTTTAATTAGAAATGAAAATTTAGATATTTATCAATATTTTCAAGATGGCTTAAAAAGGATACATTTGCTAATTTCAAAACTGAATTTATGGTAGAGATTCATCAGATCTATTTTATGTTCTCAAAGGTTTCCACCGTAGAATTCATTTGCACAAAAATGCTTCCATAAGCTAATTTGAAATGTTGCTGCTTCATTCTTGTGCTTCTATGTTCCTAACTAATTTATTAATGTGCAGAAATCTAACATAAGATACATTTAAGTATTTTTAGAAATGGATAGTAATTATTTATGTGGTGAGTTATAATCATGAATTACTAAACATGAACTAATCAAATCTTAATTCGTTGGTACTACAGTTTACTAGGAAGATTGTACATACCATTATTTTATCTCACATACTTTTGTTAGAGAAGAAAAGACATTCTTGTCTAGATTTTAGAATTGCTCAAAATCAAATTAGGGTTTGAATTTGTTTATCTCTCTCTCTCTCAATCTGAATTGACACAGTAGTTCTATAGTGTTTTGTTTTGTTTTTTCCAAAAATATCTCAAGCAGTAGCACCTTGGTACAGTACTAATGAACAGCTTCTAAAAACAAATTATTCTTTCACTACTAGGAGATGATTATTGATTAGTTTGGAGTTGATCTTTAGACAACCCAGAAACTATTTTTCCTTTCCCTTTTGGTCTCTATACTGTAGAAAGACAATCTTTAAAGTTTTTAATGCCATGTTTGGAAGTGAGCAAACCAGTCAATCAATTTGAACATGTGTGGGGGAAAAAGCTGAAGATAGTGCTTAAAATTACATCTAAGGGTTCTATATGAATATTACTAATTCCCTTATATGTTTATCCCCAGTACCATGAAAAGTTTCAACATACAAACTAAGTTAATATTAAAACAAATTAAAAAAAATACTTAATTTTAAAGATCTTTTATCAATATGTTGACATTTTTAGGTTAATGAGGATTTAAAAAATATATATCATAAGCTACACTTTTAATTTAGAGTCTTTTGTAAATTTGTTTGACAGGAAGTTAAGGGTATTTCCATTATCTGCACTTGATTAATATATTTCCTATTATTTTCATTTCAACATACTTGTTATCATACAAATTTGTTTTTGTCATTATAATTATTTTAGTAGCAATTTATTATTCAACTATAGTATTTTTAACTTTAATAGGGTGGAACCAGAAGGATACTCAAAAAACTTAAGGGAAATCACATCTATTTCTCCTTCACAAAATTTAGATTTCTCCATAAATATCATTAATTAGGACCATGGGCTGTGCAACAATCCAACAGTCTGTGACTCAGCTAAACATGAGGTCTATTAGCTAGTGTCCTGATAAAGTACCATGGAAAATAGACCTCAAAAAGAAAAAAAAGTTCAAGAGTAAAAATATGAAAACATTATTTTACTAGGAAATAATTATTGGTTGTTTCATTGGCATAACTTTTACTTGCAGCTATCCAAATAATGTGCTATGTATGTACAGTGTGTCCATTTGGTGAAAATTTACTTTATAGAAAATCAGATAAACACATCAGAAATATGCAGATAAGGAAGTCATGAATGGCACAGGGTATTAAAACATAGTCAACCAAAGGTGCTACAAAAACAAGAAAAAATTTAAAATTATTAATTTATCAATAACTACACAAGGGAATACATGGGGGAAAAAGTCAAGTTCAAGAATTCAACCCTTGCTAGTGTAAAATGGACTAAATGAATACATGTTAGATACACACACGTTTCTATTGAAATGTATACATAATTAATTCCTTTACCGGTTTGTTTTATTGTTACACAAAACTTGGGGGAACAATCTCTTTCTGTAAAAGTCTTTGGATCTTAAGTCTTTCTGAAAGCACATCAATTATGATGTATTCAAATTCAAAAATCTCATCCTTTCATCTTGATGCAAGAGCTTTGTAGTAACTGAATAGGAAATGGCCTTCTGCACCAGTTTGCGTATTCAAGTGATTTTCTTCAGCTTGGTCTATGTAAAGCTGGGGAGGCTACCTCTTTCAGATTTCCATGTAATGAAACAGAAAAGACAACGGGTAGGGAGGTAGCAATATATGAAAATCAGAATTGGCAGCATCAGCAAGCTGAGTTGAGGTAGTTTCCCCATTGTTCTGTGAAACTAGCTTCTTACTGACAGAGCTGCTTTCACATAGATTTTTGTTGAGTTGGCAAAACAAGCATTAAATGCTCATAATCCAGACTGACTTCTGTGTTTCTGAAGCTACCTTAAACTTGTCTAAAAAGAGGTCTTTCATTACCAAATGTATTCTATGCAACAGATAGGCTAACCACCTGTCAGGTGCTAATATTGCCAATAGTGTGGTATGAGAAAACATAATAATCATTAAAGCTTGAGGTTCACCTGCAACTTAAAAAACAAAAACAAAAACAAAAAACCTGGAGACTTAAAAAAAAACTGATGTTAAGTGACCAAAAAAGAATGATACATAAGATATTCTGAGGTGATATAAAGGTTATGATGTACTCTGGCTCAGCATAGAATTTTTTATCATATATTTTTAAACTATATAGAGATTACTGGCTACTCTGTAAACTGTTCTCATCTTAATCAAAAAAACTAATTTCTAGATGGGTGTTGTCTAGATTTAGGGAAAAAAGAAAAAAAGAAATCACCAAAATATCACAAACTACAAGAGAAATTAAAATTTGGCAAATTCATTTTGGCTTTGCTCTAGAAGGGACTCCATGCTTTGACACTGCTGGTAAAGGTTCTTCAGTAATTGAAGATCTAGAAAATTTCTTTGAAAGGACTTTTTTCCAAATATGGGACAAGAAAGTTAGCATAAAAATATCTCACATTATCTTTATCAAATAGATTCTCGCTTTGCCATTATTCTGGCATTTTATAGCCAATTGAGTGACTTTAAATTTCTAACATCAAAATGGGACTTACAACGCAGGAAAACGCATAATCCACCCCTCCTCCAATTCAATACTTAAATCTCTGATTGAAGCTGGTTTTTATAGTAGGCATAGTGACTCCAGCTGGTTTATAAAGCATCTAGTAATATAGATTAACCTGCTTAAAAGTAAGTTATACATCTTATTTCATCCAACATAAACATGCCCATCCCATTTTTCTGGTTTACTTTGTCTGCAAAATGGTATAATTTTGTGCTTAGGTTATCCGTCTTGGCAGATTTGATTTCTTTTGCATGGCTCATTTGGGCAATAGAGGATTATTAAAGTATATATAATGAAAACAGAAGGAAAGACGAGGAAAATGAAAAGAGTAACTAATCATATAGTACATACATCAAAACAATATCTTCTAAATCTCAATCAGTTGTTTATTGGTTGGCAAACAAGTTTCACTTTTACAACAAATATTAGTAATGAGGTCATCCAACTTTGAGACCATACAAAATGGATCATAAATTTTAAAAAAAATTATATGTGCTGCTAATTTACCTCTTGTATTTCTACATTACTTAAAATCCTGTCAAATAAATAAATTTTCCTGTTAATAAACAGAAGAACTTTAAAAAAAATTACTTCAAAATAATTTGACCTTTCGATTCTTACTACGAGGAAGTGAATTTCCTTTAAAAAATTGATAGTGCAGGTGCCCACTTGGGAATTGGACTGAGCATTCAGCACTGTAACGCCTATGGGATACCGTGTTTTTTTTTTTTCACATGCAGAAGCCCCACTAGTTCTATTGACACCTCTTGACTTCTAGAATCATAGCTACTGTCTTAGTAATGAACTGCTTGCCAAATATGCTTTGCATTACAACAGATGTGCACTGTAAACATAAAAGATCGTCCTGCTCTAATTTGCAAAAATGCTCTTGGAAATACTCTGACTGAATAAAGATATATAGTGAGGGAAGGAAGTCTAATTTTATTTATTTTATTTTTTTGTAAAAAATAATTTGTTTGTATTACTAGAAAATGATTCTTATAAAGTGATAGTTTCATTTATTTATTTATTTATTTTTTGCCAGGTGAAATTTTAAAGAAAAAAAAATCAAAAAAAAAAGAAAGAAAGAAAGGAAGAAAGAAAGAAAGAAAGAAAGAAAGGAAGGAAGAAAGAAAGAAAATAAAGAGAAAGCAGTAAAAGAGAGAAAAAAGGAAAAGCAAATGAAGGAAGAAAAGAAAGAAGGAAGGAAACTGCTCTCCTACTGGTAGACAAACTTGCAAGACCAGCACGAAAGAAAAAGAAAATATCTCTTTTTTTCCACTACATTAACAGGACTCAAATTCTGGAGGAACAGAAAGCTGACTATATGTGCAATGCTAGTATCTGTACATTACATAGAAATTGTTCATTTTTTTTCTGCCATTAGTTTTATCATCAGTTAATACAGCAAATCATAAAATATGCATATAGCATATAATTCTAGAATTCCCCTCCATTTCATTATTTTGTTGTTTTATTTTGTATTCCACAGCTATTCCCGCTGTGGTGAATTCAGGTTGTGAGTGACTAAAAACCACTATGTGATACAGTTTTGCTTTGTTTTTATGTTTGTGCAGCACTCCAATCTAGATGCAGCATTGTTACTAATTTCAAACAACCATTCTGGCCTTTTAAAAATCAGGTCCTTGTTATTCTAGTAACAGAGCATCAGAGATGTTAGAACAAACACAACAGAATTCACAAGGCCACAATGAGCGCCATCTTCTTCATATCTCGTTCATTAACATAATGAAGTCTCCATCTGAGGGGGAAAGACAGGAAAGGAGAGGGCACAGGGGAATTTCAGCAGTTATCTTTCTCCCCTGGGCTGACCTAAAAATCCCAGTTTAAAAAAAAAAAAAAGTCTGAAAGTCTGTGTTTGTCTTTCAAGAACAGCATAAAGATTTAGGAGTACACACATTATTACCACTGCTTATATCAACTCAGAACAGTCAACCAGGTGTTAGCAATTTTGTTGGTTTAAATTTCTGTGTCATCTTCTATAGACTAGTGACCAAATGAGCTGGTCCTTTTGAACTTCCCTCTGGAGGGGTCCCATCTTTGTTTGGAGGAACTATAAACCCATCACTGCTGCCACGTCCTAGCTGGTAGTAGGTGTGCAGCTGATGGACGTGGTTTCTGGAGCCTAGGTTTGGCATGCTTTTGTAGTAAACATCTTCGGCATCACCACATTTGGCCGGTGGGGGTTCGGTCTGGGTGCTGGTGGTAACGCTCTCTGTGGCAGGCACACCAGCCAGTGCCGGCATGCTGGTGTACAGAGAGTCCCTGTGGGGTGACTGGAGATCTTCTGTGTGCTCGTTGGTTAGCAAAGGGAAAAAGCTCTCACTGTGGTCTTGGGGGAGCCGCCTTCTGGTGTAATGGTGTGGCTGGTGGTTCTCTGCGGAGTAAACTCTTGGGGGAAGCAAAGGAGCATCAGATTCCTCATGAATGAGTTCCAGGCCCAAACTCTCCTCATGGGTAAAGGAGGTGGCGTCATCCAGGACAATGGCATCATCTTCACTCCCGCTGCCCAGGTTATTCACCAGCTTGTTCATCAGATTCCTGTTCTGTTCACTGGAGCGCTCGTGGTTGTTCAGGTATGACGGGATATAGTTGGAAGTGAGTTCCTTCAGAATCTTTTTCTCTAGGGCGGTCTCGTTGTGGGTATAGCCACGGTCTATGATTTGCACACAGTTGCTCAGGTATTCACCACTGGCAATGCTGTAACTATTGCCATGGTTACCATTCAGTGGTAGAGTATCCATGACACTTGTATCCCTGGCATTGTTCAGAAGCCCCTCTGAAAAAGATTACAGAACACTATGACATTTACATCCAGTTGGTCACAGAACACACACACAAACACAAAAGAAAAACATCCGACTATGAAATATGTATAAATTGCTAGCATGTTAAATTAAGTATAAAATCTTTGGAAGTAAACAAAAAGTACTATTAAGTCTCTATGTACATATCTATATATAGACTTGGACAATTGATAGAAATCCAATAAATAGAAAAGTATCTAAAATAAATCTTTAAAATAATAATTTTTAAAAACCTAGAAATTTGCAATTTCCACACAAACATTGCCTGAAATTATCTGAAGCCTATCTGGTTATACCTTAGAAAAAAATAACACAAAATTTTGGTGTAATCATTTGTTGCTTTCAATTTATACACATCAAAGTCAATTCAATAATTCATTACCTTTAATTTTACATGTCTTAACATTAAAATAGGTAAACTATTAACATAATTCATGTGTGGTGCTTTCAATATGCTGGTCAAAAGTAAAAGAATCAAGCACTTTCTAACAATTTGATATATAATTTTGTAAGCTTCAAATTAATTCCTACACATAAAACCACAAAAGGATTATGTTAAATTTGTCAAAATGATGTAGTCATGAAAAAATGCTTAGTCAAATAAGTGGCACATCAAAATAATTTGCACATAGGAACTTTCAAAATAAAAATAGTTTGAGTTTACTTTCTAATTTTTTTTTCTCCATATAAACTGATTAGTGATTGTTTAGGGTCAGTAGGTAAGACTACAAGAAAATGTGTAAAGACACAGGGATCTGATTCCTAAAAACACAGTGTCAGTGTTAAAGATTCCATGCCATAATGAGTGATGACTTGGTGTGCATATACTAAACTTTGAATTTAAAGGAGATTAAACATTTTATTCTGGGAAGAAATAGCTGCAGTGAAATAAAATTTAACCACATGCTTCTTCAAGGTTTTTGCATTATCTTGAATAAACAGAAATCCAAGAATCTATAATAGTTTCAAATCAGTTCAAATGCAACCACAAAAGAAAACACAAACATTTAACCAATACTTGTAAATAAGAAAGAATATTTTCTTTACAGAACAATTAATTGAAGAATTCTATTAAACTTCTCAATACACTGATAACTTGTGAAAATATAGCATTCATTCTATATCTGTGATGCAGTTATGCTTATCAAAACCGAACTCATTCATTGCTGGTTAAAATAAAGCATCCCAAAATATCAATTTTTATATGGATTCTGATGCATACTCTGTACTCAAGTAATAGTTTCCAAAACCAGGAATGCACAAAATATTCATTAAAAAGCAGCCATCACAGACATAGGCTGAAGCGATTTATTTTCATGTTATAAGATATCTTGTAGACAAATCCACAATGTTAAGAAAAATAAAAGTAAATGCTCTTTAAAGGGCCATATGTGATGGGTGATTGCTGCTGTGGAGGGAGCTATGGTATGCTGGATGGTTATGGTTGAGTGACCGATGCATTGAAACGTGTATATTAGTTCTGTTGTCAATGCATTAGGTACAGGTTGGAAACAGCCATAGTAAAATAAAGTGAGTATGCTGCATGTGACATACATTTGTATGATGGAATGTACTAATAAAAATTAAAAGTTTATGCATTACTTAGCAAAAATAAATGCTTAATTTAAAAACAATTTAACTCACACAAACATTACATGAGACTTAAAAACTATGTTGATCATGTGACACAGTAAAAGAATCAGACAACAAAAGCGTCTAATCTCTATTAACATAAATTTATATAAGTCGATTCATAGACTCTTTAGTTTTTAAATTGTGAGATGAACTGTTTTTAATAACTACATCATCTATATGTGATGCAATAAAAGTGAACTAAAAAAAATTACATTTGATATGCAATGTTTAGCTTTACTCCCATACTTGTCTCTCTGTAGGGCTCTAAACGACAGCATGAAGAAAAGGAAAGAAAAAACAACAAGTAAGCTTACAGCGACAGTAGAAGAAACATGAGTAAAAAGCAAATTGATGATATGCAGAAAAAAGAGTCAAAGGAAATAATTTCCACTGCCCCAAAATTCATGAGTCTGTGTTACATGGTTTATCATAATTAAAAATATTGAAATGTTAGTCAGAAAATAAGAAACCCCCCTTAACACATGCTAATAAAATGAGTCTTTAATAAGCGTTTGTACAGTTTATAAATGTCTAACAAAAACACATTTATTTTAAAGTTAAGATTATTACATCAACCAAGGAGAGTAAAGATCTGAGACAAGCCATGACAATTCCCAAAACTCTATTTCAATAATCTGTATATTTATGTGTATGTATGTCTGAACATACCTGCTTCTAAGGAATGTTATTTAACTTTAAATTTTTCAGTGAAATTATAAATCAAGTATTTAGCTTGTATACAGAGGAAAAAAAACACAGTTGTAGATTTCCATAATTGTGTGTTTTTCCTTTATGTATCTTTTCTCTTCATGTAAAAAGGTTATCTTTCCCCCACTGTACTTATACAAATGCTTCTTATCATTTATGAATAATACTGATCAGAACTGTCATTTCTGGAACTCTTTTTCAAAAGTTGTGTAACTATGGAGAAAGAAAAAGATTAAATCCAACCATTATTCGGTATCAAGACAATGTGAGGGGAAGAAAAATACCACCATCAATACCAGGTTTTCTTCTGAATTTTTGCACAATCATTTGCAAGCAAACATATTTTAGAGTCAATCCTTTAAAAAATAATCCTAGCAAAATTTATTTTATTAAAAACCACTCATATTTTAATCAAGTCATAAAGGACAGCTCTTGCTGGATTTGTTTACAGGAAAGTTAAATCATCACAAAAATAAAAACTAGGAAGCTCACTGGGCTAGCTCATTTCAGGAGATTCCAACTGGTTACAAGTTAACCATTGCTTTAGAGATATGGTTTTTGCACTTAAAAGTTGATTTGCTTCTCAGACAAGACCAACAATATTTCAAAATGGAAAGGAAACTTCTTTTAAAGTTTCCAAATAACTTTAGAGACATAATTTGAATTGAAAAGCCAAACCAGTATAGTAACACATGGAAATCATTTGTAAGCCATTATGGTTCCTTCCCTAAATGACAGAATTTTAGAACTGGAAAACCCATGAGCGATAACAGAAGTTCAGCCCCTGCTTTTCAGGGATAAGGAGACTGCAGCCAAGACAGGCTGAGCCTTATCTAACCCCACCCTGCTAATAGTGGCAGAACGGAGATCAGAAAGAAAATCTCGATTTCCTCTGTGCACTACCATCTATGTCCTCTTCACATCTGCCTTAGGCTTTAAAGCCATACAGAATATTTAATTATACGTTTTATAATATAATCTTGTATTCTTACCGACTGTAATGTATTCTTTATTATATCCTGTCCTAAGGATATGTCTTTCTTTAAGTTAGAGGATAGAATTAAATTACTTTAAAATGTAAATTATTTTGTGAAATCATGATTCCTTTCTATTTTACGTCTTGTTGATAGGTTTAATCTACAGCAAGATTTATCTTACAAAAATTGAATTCTCTAGTACTGACAAGAAGATAATGGTCCCTAAAGACTATGCCTGAAGTTTTAAATATTTCTACAGACAGAATCTGAATCCAATATAATAAAAGTATATTACTCATCTTTATTCCTAACTCTATATGCTTCAGTAACTCTATAAACACAACTCTACATACTTTAAATAAAGGCATTACAAACAAATACGGATGCTTTAAATCTGAACGCTTCTTTGCATGAATGGCACTGGTGCAACTAAATTCGAGAACCCACAGAGCAGAACCAAGTGATGATTCAACATAAACCACTCCAGTACATACCACACCACCTATATTTCATGTCAGATTTCCCCTTGCCAGTAAGAATATTAAGTGCATTCATCTGAAAGCATAAGATTAGTAGCAATATGACAATGACTAAGATATATTTTTGATCAGTGGTAAAAAGAATTACTTTAAGCACTATCATAGTTTAACATCTTAAAAATTCCTAAAACATAAAACAAACGATTTTGCTTCTGACTCTGAAAAACATGAATAAAATTATTTACTTTTGTTTTTAAGAAAAGTCAATAAGCTTACTTAATTTACTGACAAACACAATAAATCCATTCAGAAGAATCCTTAGTGTATTTATTGATAATCTTAAGAGCAATATTCAGTAAGAAATTTCACAGAAATAAAACTTTATACCTATGTGGTATTATTTTTAAAGTTTTGTTGAAAAAAACCTTCACTTTGATAGTGTTTCTAGAAGTGTTCCACCCTTAGAAAAATCCCCTAATTTATGATACCAGTAAAAATGTAATAAGAAGGCAGATATTGAATTAGGGAAAATATGTAGATTAATAATTGTTAGTTTTTATTACACAAGACATTAGAAATTATATCTGAATGATCAAAAAAGCTGAACAAAAGTTTACCTAAATTTTTACTCATTTTATAACAATATTAAACAAGTTAAACAATTTTTACATTTCTTAACAGCTTTTTGTATAAAGTGAATAATGTAGAATAGATTTAATTTGCAGATACGATGCAAATCTTCACTTAACATTACTGAAAACTTACTGATATGTCAGTACATTGTAAAATATTTATAATGACAAAATTCTCTGTCATTTAGCCTAATGAAAAAAAAAACCACAAGCGTTCATAAGGTCTCATAAATTGTTCTATTGAGCCACATTTGTTGTGTTGTGAATTGTGCACTTCATTTAGTGCCACAGTGAAACAAGGATATCAACAAAGGAAAGACACCTTAGCAGGGGAACCATGAAGAAGGACCCAGAAACTATCTCATATTGAAGGCACTAGGGAAATGGAGGACCAAAAGAAGCCAGATGAGCTGTTTTTAAATTATTTAAAAGGATTGACACAGAGAGCAGAATACTTTGCTCTCCTTCACTCTAGAGGGAAAATCAAAGCCTTCTGGCCAGAGGCAAATTTGGACTTAGAGGAAGGAAAAAATATATGTAACAAATGGAACCTTTCAACAATTGAATGTGTGAAATCCTGAGGTGAGAAGGGTCCCATTAGAGAAACAGGAATAGGCTGACAGAACATCAGCAATGTGGTGAAGAGGATCCATGAGCTCCATCCCTTCTTTTGATTCTAAGACAGGCAGGCCTTATGAAACTTGATAAATCAAAAGTCCCCTTAATTACTTCATCTTACTGAGAAACGGTTTGACCATATTCCTGATGTCACTTCTGTATTACTGACTTCGGTATTTTTGAAATAATTGAAAATCATCCTGCGTATCTGGCAAGGTGTCACCTAGGAAACTCAGAAGGTTTTAGACACCCACTGGCACTGCTGTAACACACACACTTCCATGGAACAGTCATTCGCATCAAGTCTTAGTCACTCACAACGCTAATACTTCACCTCGGACTGTGAAGGAAAAGAGCACAAAGATTCTCACAGAGAATAATAGGAATTTCATTCACAATTGCCTGGGGAAGCTAAATACTGCTAATCTATCACATCCAACTTCAAAGAACCACTTAAGCTTCTTTGTTACAGTGAATTTTCCTTCAAATATAATATTACATAATTGGATCCTTAACTAGGGCTTTTCTTTTAGGAAACTCTTATTTGAATAGTTCTTTCCCATGGTCTCTTCCATATGATATGAATATTTTTAATTTCTTGAGCTCCAATACATTTTTTATTCTTAGAAAAGGTAGAGCCATGTCCAAGCGCTTATAAGACAAGTGGCTTTAAAGAGATTTGTGCTTATTTGTTTGGGGTGCAATTGAATTTGTCTGTCATTAAATCTGTAGGATATTCAGAAGAACCATATCCCAATGCCTTGTTTTTCACACATAGCCACAGAAGAAAAAAAAACCATGACCTTCTTGAACCAGCTCACATTGGCATGGCAAGCTAGTGTAGAGCCTGACTTGCTATTGTTCAGTTCAGCGGCAAACTGAATGGCTGTTTTCTCCACGGCTCAGTTCCAGGCAATTTTCCATGGAGTTGGCCTAAGTACTGGTGTACTTACGCCTTGTGCCTAGAGTGTGCTTCGTGGTTTAATAATGGAAGATTATTTTCTTGGTCTTATAACATTAAGACTCTTGAATCAAGTCTTTCTTTATCTTACTTACCTTAAGCAATATCTCATTTCTCAAAATAAATGCATAGTCATTTAATATAGAAATCAACCAACAATAAGAAAAGCACAGACACATCACAATACATTTTATAACGTTACAGAGAAACAAACAGAGATTGATGAATCAAACATTTGTTTATCAGAGGGAAGGAATCCAGCTGTTACTAAAGAAAACCTAAGGAAAATGGAAAATAAAAGCACCAAGAGGGGTGGAAGGTGAAAGGAGTCTGTGTGTCTGCTTCCAAAAGAAAGAAAAGTCAGGTGGAAGGAAAGAAAAATAGAATGTGGCCATAAAAGCTACATAAAATGGGACTCTCACTTGAAAAAATTAAGATAAACTCCAGCACACCTTGTGTGTTGTACATGCTGACAGAAGGGTTGTTACAGACCGCCGGTTCCCCAAGCAATGTATTATAGGGATTGTTAGTACCATGCGGACGAAGCAGAGCATTGCTTATAAGATGATTAGCCATGGCTCCTGGAGCAGCCCCATAGAAAGACAGAGAAAAAAAAAAGGTCAATCAGGCAAATGTGTTTGAAAAAAAGAAAGGAAACATTTAGAATGACAACACTTGATCTAGTCCTGATTACAGGCAGACATCTAATTAGACTAAAAAATATATGCCACTAAAGCACACATGTTTCCAATAATGCACATATCCGAGAGTCAATGGGAAAGAAAATGGTTTACAATTTTGATTAAGCCACATTTAGGGTGTTCTCTTTCCCAAAGTATAAGCAAGAATTTACTCCCATGCTTGCTAAAAATAAAAAATAAATAAAAAATAAAAAGAGCAAAATATATTCTTCCATACAAAGCAAAAGCTAGAAAAAAAATTAAAACACAGAAAGAAAAGCCGAAATAAACAAAACATTCTCTCATTCACAGAAACCATTGGGTTGTTCTCAATGAAAATAAAAAAGAATAAAAGGTAACATTTATGATAAAACACTCATTTGGAGAGCAGTTGTTGACACAACAGAAGAATTTGACATTTCTTAAAATTCTACGAAAAGAAATTCCTTAAATTGAAATAAAATAATACATAATCACTCTTATTAGTACACCAAAGTAAGCATACTAATTAGGTGAATTTACAAATCTGATAAAATAATCATATGGATATTATTTTTAAATATTTTTTTTAAATATTCACTGTGTAATATCCAGCACGTATATAATTACATTTTCCATTTTCCAACTGGTTGTTTGAACTTTGGCACAGCAAAATCACAAAGTTAAAATATTTCATCTCTTTGTGAATAGATGTACTTAGTTCCTAAAATATCATCAGTATGAGTTGCAGCCTCCCACCTTCCAAACCTGTTTAACCAAAAAAACCAAAAGATCAGAGTAACAGTTTTATTAAATATAACTAGCCACATATAAAATGAAGGCAGAATGAGTGCATATGTTAGATGATAAAGAAAATGTAACAAAGGACAGGAAAATGCAAAATTGGGGATAGTCAGGTTGAACTCAAGTATATGGTTACTTCAATATACATATTAGAGAATGAAAATATGATCTATAGATCAGGAGAAAATACTTGCAAATAAATGCACAAATATTTGCAATTTGTATCTGGAATATTGAAAATCCCTTGAAAGTCAACAGTAAAACAACAACAATAAAAAAACCCAAAACAGAAAACAAACAAACAAAAATCCCAATCCAATTAGAGAATGGGCCAAAGACATAAACAGACATTTCATAGCAGAGGATATACAGGAGACAAACAAGTCCCTGGAAAGAACTGCTATTAACTATTAGGGAAATACAGTTTAAAAACAACAATATGGTATCACTAGCTGAAGAAAATTTCAGTGGTGACAACATTAAATGCTGGCAAGGGTGAAGAGAAACTGGATCATTGATACTCTGCTGGGGGAATGTAAAATAGTATAGCTTCTCTGGAAAACAGTTTGGCAGTTACTTATGAAACTAACGATGCAGTTACAGAATCACCCAGCAGCTGTATCAATCCAGATGAAATGGAAATTTATGTTCACATAAAAATCTATGCAAGGATGCTCATGCAACTCTCTAATAGTCATAATGGGATTTCAGCTGGTGAATGGTTAATCAATCTGTAGCATATCCTTACAATGGAATACTATTCAGCAATAGAAAGGAACAATTACTGATACAAATAACAAACTGCATGAATCTCTGGATAATAAGAAAGAATAAAAAAGACAATCCAAAAGGTTATGTACTAAATGATTCCATATATATATGGAAATAATTTATTTAGAAGATATATTTATAATTTATCAATATATTTTATTAAATATTATTAAATATAAAATGTAAAACATTTATATATATAACATTCTTGAAATGACAAAATTATAGGAACAGGAGAGATTAGTGGTTGACAGTTAAAGCTGCAAGGGGGAGGGAAGTGGATATGGTCATACGGTTATAAACATGAGGCTTCCTTGTGGTTATGGAGCTACTCTGTGTCTCGGCTATGGTGCTATAACATCACCTACTCTTGTAATAGAATTGCATTGAAATAAACACACACACACACACACACACACACACAAATACAATTAATTGTAAGTAATATGGAAGATATCTGAACAAGATTGTTGAATATTGGCCAACATCTTGGCAGTGATTTTTGTAGTATAGTTTTACAAGATATTATTGAGAAACAGTAGGCACAACGTATTCAATCTCTTCATTATTTCATATAACTAACTAGATCTAGGATTACCTCAAAATAAGTAATCTATATTGATTGAATGAAACAAAAACATGTAGCTACTTGTAGAAAATGTAAAACAAAAAAAATGAGGAGAAAAAACTTGGCCATGGTATTTTTTTTCACAATCATAGCTCTTTGTGATATAGTAAGTTATTAATCAAATAATGCATAGTTTATCTCATTGTTGCTGTTGTTGTTGTTTTTTAAGTAAGCTCTATGCCCAACACAGGGCTTGAACTGATGACCCAGAGATCAAGAGTTGCATGCTCTACTAACTGAGCCAGCCAGGTGCCCCAAATAACATATACTGTAACCTCAAAAATGGGTAAGTGAACATCTCTACATTTACAGGACAATATAGCTTCTCAGATCTCTAAAGCTGGATGGTTCCGATTTCTTTAGGAAATAAGCCATAGGCCTGTATTCTATACAACTTGCAAAGAATTAGCACAGAATTTTTCACTTATTAAATGAGAATTTGCTGAAATTGTATAACATACATTCAAATGGTTTAAACACAGTTGAGATGGCAGATCTTTAATTTATCATACAGTGGGTCAATCGGGTTATTACTTTCCACTGATAAAATAAATATATAGAATACTAGCAAGAAAAACTACAAAGAGTTGGCTACAGTGCCTTTCAGATAAGAAATGGAATATTGTAAATCTTAAACATGCATATCATTGATGTTACACAAATTTAATTTTGTTAGAGACTAAACTGGGTCTGTACATTTTTAAAAGGAAAATTACCTGTAAATTGTACCTGCTAATTAAAATTTATTATCATAGTTTCTTTCAAGTAAAAAAGAAGTTAGTCTTCCAATACAAACCATTATTTCCTAAAATTATTCTAAGAATTTCAATAGAAAATGAAAGGTATAAACAACTTAAAATGAACTAGGGTAAAGTCCTTAAAAATATAAAATTGCTCATAATCATTACATTCCTTCACAGATCACCCATCTCTATGGCTGGGGCTTATGTCTGTATTTCTATATATTTTCCTTCATTACTACATATGACTTAATTTGAACTAATTAAAAAACAAGCTGCAAGGATTGCCTGCTACTCCCTCCCTTGCTTCATATATATTACAAAAGAAAATAGTCCTTTGTCATATCTCTGTCTACATATGTATTTTTTTCTATACCAATATAAAAGAATATACTCTTTCGATGCTTTAGGATAAGGAAATAGGTGACTTGAGAAGAATCAAACATAAGCAAAAAGCAGGTAACTCAATATTTTGTGTTCTGTTTATTATTGTTTATAAAAAATTAAAAATATAAGGACAAAAAATTTAGTCATACAAAAATGAAGTTCTGTAATTGAATTCTAATGAAGCTATCAAGATTGTGATAGAAAATCCATCTAGCTCTAGCTTTCCTAGTATAAAGTTCTCTTCCTGTTTTTTAAAGTGTTTTCTAGTTTTTGAATGTACTTGAAGACACCTTTATGAATCAAACAACTAACGTAGGAAGACTGAGTTTTTTAATCAATTCCCGCTAATCTGGAAAGGCCAGCAATAATCACAGAAATGCTACTGGTGCACAGCCATGCTGTGACACAGTCTTGACTAAATGGAACAACATCCAGTCCCAGCCACATGGCTTTGGTAGGTGGCTTCCCGGAATCCAGGCACAACCCAGATCAGATACCGATCTTAGAGCCAAATGAGAGACATGCAGTCATAATTAGAGATCCACCTGCCTTTAAATATACAACCACACAAACACTTATAAAAATAGTCTAGAACTTTCCAACAAAAAACACTTTTTTCTTTATCATTGGTATTAGGGGCCTTTTTCCTGATAGAAAGTGAATCAGTTATGGATCAGATTTTATAGAGTTGCTAGTTTGAAATAATAAGGAATATGTCTGAGGAACCAGTTATCTGTCATTTGATTCCCCTAGTGTAAGAAGGCAATCCCTTTTCCACGGACATTCAAAACTTGCAAGAGGTCATTTTTCCTGTTGCCATTCCAAACAAGTGCAACAAGGCATTATCACATGGTTCCTTCAGTCCCCACTCACATTTAGTCATGTCAGTGTTACCACCTTTGAAAGGTGGCCCTTACGGTGTCAAAAACCCTGTCTTTTTTGCCAATGCCTAGAACTCTGAACTGAAAACTTGCACGGAATCTGTCTTCTTGAGTTTTAGTGTGCAAAGTCACTTTTGTCTCTCTCTATAGCGGCACTGCATTTCACTTGGCTTTGCTGTTTGCTTCTGGCTGTTTCCCCAATTCACTCAGGTCACTTTGAATTCTGATACTGTTTTCCAAGGTTCTGTCCATCCTGTCTCTTCCTCTTCCCTCCAACTAACTTCTGATTTGTAAACTTCCTTTCTAATAGCTGTGAAATTGCTGCAGACTTCGAAGAAGATCAGTGTTTACAGACCATCTGCCACTGTTTTTCAGCTGAAAGTTAAGCTTACAGGTTAGTCAGGTTGAAGACACAAATAGGCTGATGTTACAGGGTGGAAAAGATAGTTACAACACTACATATGGGAAAAGAATGTGTGCAAATTTCACTGGAATGTAAGCTCCAGGAAAGCAAGAAATACAAGGGGTTTTATTACTGCTCTATACCTAGTGTCTAGAATAGTTCCCGGGGGTCGGTAAATATTTGTTATGTAATGAAAAAAATGTGAAATTGATGTCATCCTTACTATATAAAACTAAAGCAAGTAATTTTATCGATTATGAGCAGTTTTATAATTTAAACAAATTTCTTAGGAGTGTCAATCGTCCAATTCCTATGTGATTGCTTCATCTCCTTCTAACATTGTACCAGGTCCTATAATATTGAAACTTTAAAGCAGAAATAAACACTCATAAAATTATTTGGAAATTCAAAATGCAACCTGAATGCTAACTGCAAATAATATGATGAGGGGGAAAATAACTCAGCTCAGCCTGCTGTGACTTAAAAAAAAAAGCTCAAGTTGGGTACAAGAGCTCAAAGTAAAAAAATTCCAAGTGGCTATGTAAAAATAACTACTCCTTAATTATCTGACTCACTAAATCCTGGCTACAGTCTAGTCAAAAATGCTCCTATGTTGTCACAAATAAGGGTCAGCTCTTTAAGAAAACCATGGAAAAGGAATTAAATTGAATTTCAATATATGCGAATTATCAATAAACTGTCAACAGAGAGCCAACCACGAGATCTTTTCTAGCGAAAGCGGGACACTAAGCATAAAGGACTTTCATACCCCATCCTGAAAAACTTTGGGAAGTTTTTCTGATTATTTGAAAATCGGGTCCTAAAGCCACTGAAAAACACTAAATGTAAAATCACAGACCTTTTATGAAGAGTCTTTTTCTTTTTTACTTCGTTTCTATATGAAGATAGAGATAAGTTTTTGAATGAGTGCAATTTGAATGGAATAATGATGAGTACACTATTTTCAAATGCATACTTTTACCGCAAAACTGTTTTCTGTCTTTCCTTATGAAAATAAAATAGGTGTTTTGACAGGGGGAGGCCTGAACGACAGCACTGTCTAGGTTGGTTCAGTGTGATACGTGTAATTGAGGCCTGGAGACTGAACCTAGAGCGGCAGGCTTTGAAATTGTGAAGTAAAAAAATAGATCTGAAAAAAAAGATGACAGTTGAATCCCACTTGAATCTGTATTATATCATTCAGAAACCTAATTCAAACACCATCTCTTCTTGACAGCAGGGTAACGAAAGTACACTGAAAAGCTCTTAAAATAACTTGAGTTGTCACTTTGCTCTGGCCCTCACATTTTTTTAAAATGTACTTTCATTCTTATTTGTTGTTATCGGGTAAGCCACGTTGTCTCGTTCTGGACCTTGGTGTTCTAATGAACCAACTGATTATGCCATTGTTGAGAGTGGCATACCAACATTACTAATCTTCAAATTCTTGTTATTTATGAATATCTAGATGGTACATGTTCTGCTTTAATTTAATAGAACATTTTACCTGGGTAAAACTGGTAGGTCTTTCTTTTTAATATACCTTGTCCTCCATTCTGTTCCCTCATGGTTCTCTCTCCCTTGACTTGATATATTTTGCTTTTATAAAGTCGTTTCTAACACATATATTGACTAATGCATATGAATCATATTGATTAATACATGTAAATCAAAGTTCTATAGAAAGCAGAGTTACTAGTGGATTCAGTCCTCAGAACTTGATTTTGGCCCATAATGGAGACTTTTTGTACAAGTAAAAAATAGTTTCACTAAAGATGGCATTTACCAGAGCATTATAATACTAACTTCGGTGTTAAGCAAGGGATCTTTTACAAGGAAATGGTATCTACTGAGTTGTGTGACCCTTAAAATTGAATGTAAAATTGTATGTTTGTATGGTCAGTTATGTGTGCACACATAACTGCATTTCTTTCTTCAGAAAGGGTCCTGTGACTTTGATTTCCTTTTCTTTTTTTTTTAAGATTTTATTTATTTATTTGACAGAGAGAGAGATCACAAATAGGCAAAGAGGCAAGCAGAGAAAGAGGGGGAAGCAGGCTTCCTGCTGAGCAGAGAGCCCGATGTGGGACTCTCGATCCCAGGACCCTGAGATTATGACCTGAGCTGAAGGCAGAGGCTTCACCCTCTGAGCCACCCAGCTGCCCCTAATTTCCTTTTCAAAGAGCTAAGAAAACTGGTACAGAGAAAAAAAAAAAAAGATAAGTCTTTTTCTTTAGCGAATGAACTATATTATAAACAAGAAAACTGGAAAAAGTGAATCAGAAGTACCCCCAAATAAGTCTTATGAATATAAGAATCATCTGATGAATTATGGAAACATAATGGAGAAAAGTTATAACTCAGCATTTAGAAATGAATAAGATTTTAACATTATCTAATCTACCACCATCATTTACTACATAAAGAAACATTTATAGGCCCAGAGACATTTATAATTTATTCGAGTCACACCTGACTTTGGTAGTTTTAGTCAAACACATTTAAATCAGCGATTTTCAAATGTTTTTAGCATCCTCTCCCAAAAATATGTTTCAATGGCATTTTATCAGGAGCCTTATAGGAGTGCATTACTTCTCTCTCATATGCTTTTCTGTAATGTTCAATTGTTTAATTTGCATAGTCATGTATTAACTAACATTACATAAACAAATAAAAATGAAAGTTAATCAACAAAAGAGACTTCAAGAACTTTGGAGAACTGATTCAATAGGTATTATCTATTTTAAGTATTTTGTTTCCTATTTTTTCTTCTTCTGTGTAACAATACAATATCAACATCACACGCAATCTACAGAGAGAGTGCAAAAACAAGCTCAATTTTAAAGGGGCTACTTTATAAAATAGGAACAGCTATTTGAATCAACAATTATAATAATGAACAAAATTTAAGAGTCTACATGCTATCCTTAAAAATAATATAAAAATCGCAGAAAACATAATTTTATATTTTGAACTGTTTTATTCAAATAATTAATGAACTTATGAAGTGTCAAAGAAATACTTATGAAGAAATACTTTATTGAAAGCCAGGAGCCCTTTCATCATTTTTTTCTAAAATCATAAATTGAAGAGCTGACATCTTGATTTATCAAACTGTGCACTTTTAATAGCCAACAAGTTTGCTATTAAATTTTAATCAACCTTCCCTATTAAATTTCTTTCAAATGGTTCAGAGATACTTCAGCTTTTTTTAATAGCAAATTCATTCACTGGAAATCTATTAATATGGACTTCAACAACATGTTTTCTCCAAAGTACAGATTGGATTATTCTTTGTTCAATATGAAATTAAATATTGTGAATGCAGAGGTGTTGTCTCTGTTTTAATAGATAAGCTCAGAGTTTTAGATATGGGAACCCTAGAAATTACCTTGTCTATTCCCAATTATTTTGCACTAATTGGCTTTTTATTTGTCTTCTTGTTTAGACACATGAGTTTTTCTACAATAAATACCTAGAAGTCAAATTACTGGGCCATACATTCCACATTTCAGATTAGAACATATTACCAAATTATGTCAAATATATTTGCACCAATTCACATTTTCATGAGCAGTATACATTTCTCAAATTCTTACTAGGACTTACTTAGTATTGTAAGCTTCACATTTTTGCCAATCTGATCACAGTATACAATGATATCTCATATTACTGTTATACTTTGTATTTCCCTGATTATCAAAAAGACGGGGTAATGTTTCGTGTTTATTAGCCATAAGGGTTTCCTGTTTTGTGAATTGCCTGTTCTTATCTTTTTTTTTTTTTTTTGAAGATTTTATTTATTTGACAGCGAGAAACACAGCGAGAGAGGGAACACAAGCAGGGGGAGTGAGAGAGGGAGAAGCAGGCTTCCTGCCGAGCAGGGAGCCCGATGTGGGACTCGATCCCGGATCTCCGGGATCATGACCTGAGCCGAAGGCAGTTGCTTAACCAACTGAGCCACCCAGGCGTCCCCTGTTCTTATCTTTTGCTTATATATATTGATTTGTACACATTCTTTATACAACATGGGCATAACATTTTGTTTGTTTTATGCTGTTTACACCTTCTCCCAACATCTTACTATTATGAGTACTTTTCACATTTTGAGGCAAGAACTTTACCTTTTTCTTAAATTTAGAATTTGTATTTTGTTTTTAAGAACTCCTCCTTTAACCGAAAGTCTAATATATATGTGTGTGTGTGTGTATACACATTTTAAGGTTCTTAATTTTTATTTTTTGTATTATATATTTTTATGTATTTTATATTATATCATATATTACATTATATATTGTAACTATAGCTAATAATTTTGCATAATTAACTGAAAGCAAAACTGCTTAGAGATCTTTGGTTTTCCAACTACTCAAGCCAACAGCAGCAAATATAAAACTCTGGCTTCTTGGTGAATCTTTGTTGCACAATAGTGAAAGTGATTAATCTACAGTTAAAATGATGAACATATACTATCCAGACATTCATCTCTAAAAGTCATCCTTTGTGGCCAAGGTCATGTATTTCTGTATGCTATTAACTTGGGACATGTTATATACATTTGGACATTTTTTAATAGATTTCATAGTACTAAAACCAAAAAATACTAAACTTAAAGATAATGAGCCAAGTTTGCTTAACCACAGGCAAAATAGCAGTAAATTACAGTTCTTTTTAATAAATCAAAGGCATTTAGCAAAAGAATATTTGTGTTTATCATTCACACTATAGCTACTTAATTCATTTTCTCTACATTGGATTATCTCTTGATATCTGTAAATGGTATGTAGTCAATCCTACAGCTATATGTATTTGTAAATCACATATTCTTTGTGTGTTTTCACTTAATAAAACACACCTTTAAAAAAGCAAGGTAAGGAAAGTATGATAATTACTTAATAATATGAAATGCTTTACCAATGTGAAGGAAATACGACTTTTTGTAGAATGCTGTGCTCTACACTGGCATACTTTTCCGATATCGAGCAAATTATACAGCTTACATGCAGAAGGTGTATCCTGGCTAAACCTTGAATATTACATTTGGAACTAATATTTAAAAAAATGTCTGAGAAAAATAAATTAAAACAAAGTATCTATGAAAAAAGAGATTCTTGACATTCAGAGAAGGCCCATTTTATTATATAATCATAATCAGTTCTGTTTAGATTGAGGCTCTTTCAGGAAACTCACACTGTTTCTACTTTTCTACAAGATTAACTATCTTCCTTCAATCTGTGTATCCTCTCAAATCTTTCTTAATTCTCCAATGATTTTTCTGGGGTTGTAAAATTACATTCTATGAACATAACGTGTAACTTGTTTTAGTTTTTGAAGCACCCCCATTCCTTATAATGACAAATTATGAAGTCTATTATGAAAATCATAGGAGGACCTATCATATAAACACTTACTTTCAAATAGCACTCAGTATATAAGGTTGAGCTATATAAAGTTCATGCTTCTGTGTGCAATATAATTCAATAAAATAGAAGCTATTTTAATTGGATACTGCACAATTATTCATAATGGCAATTTAAGTATTTTTTTTTTAAGATTTTATTTATTTGACAGAGAGAAACACAGCAGAGAGGAAACACAAGCAGAGGGAATGAGAGAAGGAGAAGCAGGCCTCCCGCTGAGTAGGGAGCCCAATGTGGGACTTGATCCCGGGTCTCCGGGACTATGACCTGAGCCAAAGGCAGTCGCCTAACCAACTGAGCCACCCAGGCGCCCCTAAGTATCGTTTTTTTCTAATGAGGACTCTTTTTGGCTAGCCATATATCCCTCTTCCATGATTTAATTTTTCATGTTATTGGATTAATTTCTATTTACTTTCAAAGTAATAGAAACAAATTAATACAATTTATTTAGAAAAATAATTTGAACAAGTAATGACTTTGTTAGTTAACTTTGGATGTTGTGTATCACATTTATATCATCACAAGCTTTATGTTTAAAATAGAGTAGGAACATTTTTCCAAATGAGGCGTACAGTCAGGTTTCTTTTTAAATTTTAATTATAAGACATTTTATACTTTTTGTTAAAACTGGAACTAGCACATAAAAATAGTAAGTTTAATTTATAGCATTATCAGTATCTATTTGAAGTTAACAAAGATTTTCTACTTGTTCTAGGCATTTTTATGTTTTTTTGACAGAAGACAATATCAAATTCCAAAGTACAAATATCTGGGCAAAGTTTTATCTTTTGTTGTTGCTATATTGAATTATTATAGGGAGAAGCTATTTACCTGATTTTTTAAAATGATAATTAATCATTGTGTTCTTTTTTAAAAGATTTTATTTGTTTGTTTGTTTGTTTGCTTGTTTATTTGACAGCTAGAGAGGGAACGCGAGCAGGAGAAGTGAGAGAAGGAGAAGCAGGTTTCTGCCTGAGCAGGGAGCCTGAAGCAGGACTTGATCCCGGGACTCCAGGACCATGGCCTGAGCCAAAGGCAGATGCCCAACAACTGAGCCACTCAGGCTCCCCTACTTGTTTTTAAACACAATCTTTGCTCTGACAAAAATGTTCATGCTTTTACTGAAACATAAGAAATTAAAGATAAAGGATTCTACCAATAAAATACCTTGAGACCTTCCAGAAAAGAAAAAAAGAATGATTATAAAAGTCTTGCAACCTAAGTCCTAAAATCAGACAATAATGTATAGCAAATCAGCATATTCCATATCAAATAGTTTGACAAGCATTACCAATCCATCTCTCCACATATTCTCAGTGTTTTAAAGCTTTTCTTTCCTTAAATAAATAGGATGAATTCACACTAAAGAATACCTAACACACACACACACACACACACACACACACACACACACACATACACACACACAGTAGAAGGAAATGAATAGTATGTGAAGAAAATCAAGAAATAAAGATGTGAATACTTGTGTTAAGAATATCATATTTCCATGTGAAGTGAACAAATATCTTTAATCTCAGCAAGCTTCATGGAAAACTGTCAGCATAAGAAAAGAGTGAACATTTTTGTTTTCATGAGTAGGGTTTTGCAGTCAAAAAGTTCTAGTCTAGAATCTAGATTTAATCCTTTATTAGTCATTCTATTTGGACAAGTAACCAAAAAAGAACCCAGCAGTCTTCATGGATATAAAGATAATGGATGAATAATGAAGGGTGTACAATAGATAAAATCGTACCCATACCTACTAAAGTAGAAATCCCAAAGTGATAAAAAACTATACAGAGCCACACTGAGTTGTATAGAGAAAAGATGCCAGGGATTTCTGAAGAGAAGTTGAGTGTGTATATTTAGTTCTTAAAAATAGATATTTTTTTGAAAAATTACAAACCTCAGCAACTTATATGAAACATTAATAATATTCCAAAAATAAGTGCAAATCTTATATAGCACTATGTTTAGAAATTATTACAGTAACTCACTGCAGCTTGTTTGATTTATAAGGAGCTAAGGAATCCTGCTAACTATATAAGGTGGTAAGATAATAAACTATAATAATGAGGAGTCTACATAGAATCTACATCTCTTTGTGCAGAGAGTATAAAAGCTATAATAATAATAATAATAATAATAATAATAATAATAATAATAAAAGTACAAACCATTTTTACTCTTGTGTAGTTGGTTGTGAGAGGTTGGATGATTTAAAGGATTCATACCAAAGAGACAAAGTTAAAAGAAAAGTATAAGGGCTCACTGGGCAAGCATTTTAAAAGTTTTATCTTTTAATTCCCGCTAGCAATTTATAGCAAGAACATTTGCCCCTGATTGCCTAGAATTCAATATTTAATATATTTCATTTTGTAATGGAGAATTCATTCTGAAAATTATTTGGTTTCCTTGAGTTAGGAATCAAGATATTAATAACATTGCTTAGTTATCTATTTGGCATAGCATTTCATTTTTAAAATCTGTACCTATTTTGCTTTTGTGTTATTAAACTGATTTTCCTAACACAGAAGATATCCTTATTTTATTGTACATTTTCTGATTATGTCTTTATTGACAACATGTATGAAAGGAAAGGAATTAACACAGTGCTGTTGCCTCATTTACAAATCGAGAATATAAAGGTCAAAAATACTAGATATAAATGTAATGGTGAATCTCAATAATGCTTATAATACTTGCCACATGATACTTATAATATTTGCACTTAAATATCATAATTCTTGTTCATAATAAAAATTAATTTATTATACAAGTCCACTTTGATTTATTAGTCATGCAAGTACTCTTAGGCACATCTTTTAATTGTTTTGGCAAATTTCACAAACAGACGTGAGATTATAGTAGGATTTGGTTAATATTTACAAACAATTTTATAGGCCTTCAGAACAGCAAGTTTTTTTGAGAAATCCGACATATTTTATGCATATAAAGCCATATTATATTTATGGAGACTAATAAAGTGCAGTGAATGAGTATGAAGATTTCACCTTCAAAGCTTTAATTTATAGAAGTCATTAATTGCAGCAAAACATCACTTACAGTTTTTCATTTGCATTTTTGTTTAGAAACACAAAAGCAAAATATGCTGAGTAGCCTGAATATTAATGAGATGACAGGTGATTAATTGTGAATTTTCTTCTGCCTTGGTGACCCACCTCCTGGGAAAGACAATACAGGCTTTGAGAAACATGAGTTGAATGAGTCACATCTCTGCTCTACTATATAACTGGTTATTTAGCAGAGCTGTCTGAACTGAACTAGTGTTCTCTGAGCCTCTGAAGGGCAGGGTAGGCTTTGGAGGAAAAAGAAAGGCAGTGTTTGTCATTTTCTAAGGTAGGGAGAAGAAATAGTTTACCTTTATTTCTTCAATGTTAAAATACAGTTACAAATCAAAAGTGGAAAGTACAACTAGGCAGATATAATGTGCATTTAATTTCTAATTTAGAAGAGACAATTCACTTTTATTAGTTTATCTCTTTTTGTTAGCCTCAAGGGTAGCACCATTTTAGGTAAATTATTTTTTCTTTTACTTGGCATTCAGGTAACTACTTTATTCTTCCCACCTATTACTAGAAAATAAAAAGGAGAGAAAACCTTCAGTAGTGAATGATGAATTTTAATATCTAATTATCTGAGAGAATTGGCAAGGATCAGCTTTCATTTGTTAGAAGATGTAAGTGAACTTCTGAATAAAATAATGATAAGAGTACATATCATTTTGCAGGCACTGTAGTAAGGCATTAACATACATAAACTCACTCAGTCCTCTCAAGGTCTCTGTAAAGTGGCTGCTCTCTGTATTCCCATTGCATAGCTACTGAGCATATAAACAATTTACCAAAAGTCAATGAGTTAAAATTCCATTCTCCAAACTACTGTGAGTAAATCAACAATGTTCCTAATGGGGGAGGGCAACTTTCAGTAGGTAGTTGTGCCAGTGAGGGCCAAGATTTACCCTTAAAATTTATGAAAATATTGCCATAGGCCATCATAACTCTACTGATTACATAAATTTACTGAGAACGCATGTGTAGACTAATATGAATGTGAACCTTGAAAGGAAAACCCATCCATTTTAATGAATATCTATTGCACATCTACAGAAGAGACAGTTTTCGGTCACACGACACTTAGATTTGGCTTCAATAAATATAGCTTTACTGGTTGGATCTCCATGTATAAAAATCTAAATCGCATTAGCTTCTATGGGAGGTTGATGAGATGGAGAATGGCAGATAGGGGGTAATAAAAATTCACTAAGCTAGCGAAGCATTGTTTCAGAGGAAGAAATGCCTTTTTATTAATTCTGCCACTAAGATGGGTCACATTTTTGTAATAACGCCACAGTTGGGGAGGGGGTTGGGATGAAACAATTTAATTCATACATACATGTATGAATTCATACATTGTATTGGTAGCAGCTACTTAGCAAAACTTGATTTTAAACTGAAATTTCTGGTGTCAATTCAGCTAATTAAATAAAAAGAAAATGGGAAATGCAATTACATGATTCATGACGAGATAAAGCCTAATAAAATCCAATTTCAGAAAATATCCTAACTTCTATATAGATCTATAAAATGAATAGAAATGCTTAACTATTAACTGAACTACCAGATAAATTTCTCAGCAAATGCTTGATTTGGGGATCAAACTCAAGTTTTAGAGGCATTGTTAATCTAAATTATTCAGGATAAGATTTAGCCAGTGGAGATTGTGAACTGGAGATATGAGTGGGAAAGATTATGTTAGCTGCAAATTGTTTCTACCACTACTGGGAAGTTAGAGCTACTAGAAATTTGGGTAAGCTTTCTAAAAATCTGGAGGAACCTTGAGGGGACTGAAGACTGACTTCTTGTTATGTGCAAATAGTAAATATTTAAATGAAAAAATGAATAAACCCTTCTCGGAGTTTGTAAAGACTTGAGTTTGGATAAGAGTTAATACTCCTTAAAATGTCCTACAATCAACTATCACATTAATGGTCTTGAAAAACTCCTGGGTATGAAAATGGCATCAGGGAAGTTAACGTGATTGTAGTCCTCGGGTACTGGCCTCAAGGAATTCTTAATTTACTTGAGTGAGTAGCATTACAGTAAGTCATTAGTTGAAAAAATATCTGACAATGTATAGGGAACATCTGAAAAGCACCTTCATAAATATAGTTATTCAAAGGACAAATGGAATGGAATGTGCAATGGAATGTTTTAAAGAGATGAGGTGACTGAATAACAAAATCCCAAAGAGAATATATAAGAATGATTACACAAATTGAAAATTATCAATAAATTTTCCACGGTTTTTCATGATTTCAAGGAATAAAATTCCAATAGTAATCAAGTTTATCACACTGGGAAATCTAGACAGGTAATCTGATACATAGGCTGTAACAAGTTGGTTCAAGAACAGAATATTAGATTGTTTGAAAAAATAAAAACCATTGAGAGAGAGTTCTGTTCTTTACGGTAGATGCTTTATTCTTAGTGGATCCCAAAGATGAGAATGATGAATTTTTGTTTGGAAGAATAGATGGCAAGACATACAGAACTGTAAAATAATTATTCTTTTGATAAACTGAGCAGTGGTATGATTAGGAAAGAAATCCTAAATTAGATTTAGGACAAATTTTTAGATAACTTCTTATAGTTCTTGAGGGCCAGAATGAAAGACAAAAATAAGAAATTTAATAGATCTAACTTAGAGAGAAAGGAAAATGGGGTTTAAATGAACAAAAAATTGCTAGCTGTGAGAAACTGAGAATGAATGGGAAGTTAGAATATATGAGGATGCAAAGATGCAGTGCCTAGAATATTTATTTTAATAATAAAGAATATAATCTTTTGATTAAACAGAGGTGAATAATTATGTTGCTGAGGTGACTGAAGTGTTTATCTGGAAAGGTGAATCTTGGATTTCACCTACCTAAATATGATACACACGCCTGAATGCAGGGAAGATAGGACCCTGGGAAATAAGACAAGATTAAAGAAGGAGGTTAAAGACTATCTTCAGAGATATAATATGAAGAAATAATATTTTAAAGTACTCCATGAATCTGAGATTAAAAAAAATAATGAGATGAGAATAAAAGAAGGAGTTCTGATTTGGGGGAATGGGGAAACAATATGGGAAATCAAGAAGATCACTATGATGTCTACCACCATTAAAGTCACTGAGTGAAAGGAAGAATACCTATCCTGAAGAAAAAGATCACTGCCTGGACACACTTCAAATCATAAATTTAATTTAACCCCCTCCCCAAAGTCAACGTTAAAGGATGTCACAAGAAATTTTATACCCTTCTTCAAGAGTAACTTTAAGAAATACTTTTAAAACTAAAGACTTTAAGACCAGATTTATAATCAGTCAATATAAAATATTATTATTTTCTTTAAATATATTTCAAATTGACCAGTCATCCACATATCACGTATTCCAAGTTGATGAAATTCTTCAGAAGGAACGAAAAAGGACACAGCAATGTTATATGTGACTGACCTTAAAATTACGGTCACAAAAATGTGTCCACTTAACACAATTTTTAGTAAAGTCACATACCTTACAATCTTTACACAAATTTAGATAATAATGCAGATAACATAATAATTTTTCATGTTTTAAAAATAATTATACATATTTTAACCATCTTTACAGTAGACAAATAGTGCATCATTAAAATCACATAATCTCATCTTTCGTTTAAGCAACAATTGTTCCATAGTTGCTATGTTCAGTAGATGCAATATCTTCTTAATAATAAATCCTATTCATAAAGGCAGTTTTCTATCTAGGAACATACTGTAAATTTTCCATCTGTGGGATTAGACAATAAAATCTGTCACTATGAAAGCAAATGAGTTCCTGAACTTTGGAGGCATTTGTAAGTAATTTTTTTTCTCTATGATTTAGAAAGTATGTCCAAAGTTAGAGTATTCATACTTAAACAAATTTTCACAGACTAACCATTCAAACTAAACTTAAAAAAGAGAAGGATTATCTGGATTATATATGTAAACCAAATCTAGTGAATAAAAACAGACTGATAATGAAACGGAATATAAGAAGGTAGGTGTTTTAATATATTTTCTTTGTATATGGAGGAATATTTGCACTCACTGTTCTTACTAGGCAAAAGTGATATAGGAAATTTGATATCATCTCTAGGTTACAGTTATATCACTGTCCCAAATAACATATGAAAATCAATTAAGATTGTATATAACATAGTTCCCTGTATCAAATTCAGCTTGGACATTATCTGTCCTAATTTCTTTTATGTAAATAAGATGCAAATTACTTGAGTAAAAGTAATTCAGAGCACCAGCATCTGAATTTTTCTGAATCATAAGCTGTGATTATTACATTAAATGCTACTCTAAGTAGCATTTAACATAACAAAAACCTGACAGAAACAGGTTTAAGTGGAACTAATAATCTTAGTTTGTGGATATGAAAAAAAAATGTTGATCATAAAAATAACTATTGAATATATGCATCAAAAATATCTTAGGACAGTGTGATTGGAATAAGCTCATGCAAACAACATCTTTTGAGACAAAACTATATTCTAAGTATTCCCCAGCAATGTCTGCAGGGTACCCTAAATCTATACAAATATAGCATCTACTCATTTTTACTGCAGTCAACTCTATTCTCCCCACTCCCCTCCACATCCCCATACACATACTCTAAAAAAGAGGGAGGGAAGAAGAGGGAGGGAGGAGAAAGAGAGACAGAAGAAAAAAAATCAACCACAAACAAAACAGTAGATTAAAGAAACTTCTTTTTAAAAATCAAAATGATGCCCTAGGAACATGATAACCAGAAGCACATAAAAACACAAAAATCATAATATATATGCATATATATTCTTTTTCCTCCTAGATCTTTAAATACGCTGGATAAGTTTGAAGATACTAAGATTAGATGTGATTTTTACCCCAAATATACAGGGTTCCTCGAGTATGTATTAGACAGTATATTTTTACTTCCACAAAGACTATGAAATTGCTCTATGCCTGGGACAATGTGCAACTCTATGATGCTTAGCCAACTATATAGCCACATAATTGCCCATTTTCACTGCTTCCAATGAGGCCTGACAACTCACCAGTTTATTACAGTGGCAGATGACTAGAAAAAGAAAGTTCTCCTTTTCTAATTTTTTTTTCAGAAAAGATTTCCTGAAAACTCGGGATTAAAAAAAAAAAGTTATGAATAATGGAACACACTGCTACAGTCAACCAAGTTTTATAACCTTGCAATATTCCTATCACATGGAACAAGGTCCAGAAGTTGCAAAAAAAGCAATGCATTTAAGAACTTCTTAAAGTAATCACCAAAGTAATAAATATGAAAAATCATTTCTAATTACCTCTGTTGAGTGATGCTGAACTGTTTATATCTCCAGTAATGAAGGAAGACTCTGACTGCTTTCGGACGGTGTCATTCCACATTCTACGAATTCGGCTCTGGATGGGAGAAAGGAAAAAGGAAATGAACTCACCAGGCAGCGAATTTTCACACAAATAATTCTTTTTCTTCCTGTCATAGTTATATGAGACCTTCGTTTTTGGCATCTGGCAAATATATAACTTCTACACGCTTGCAGTGCAGTAGCACAAGGACATCAGAAACTAAATTAATGATAATAATTGGTTCTCATTAAGTGTATTCCTAAATGCTTATACCAAAAATAATTATAACTATGAAAAAGGAATAAATGTAATGTACTATACCAATTTAAACATGTTGAAGATATATAGATGTGTACTTTAGATGGTTAGAATTTAATAATTTTAGTTTTCAAAGTGAAACAAATTATTTTCATTGTAACTTTTATGGGAATGGGGTATTTAAATATGTATCAGTTTTATTAACAAAAGATTTACTTTAGGAACTCAGAAACTTGCAAGAAAGAAAAAGTTTGGTAAGAAAGAATAGAGTATTATTAAAATGTTACTAAACTTAACATTTTCCATATATTTTGTGAGACCAGTGTAATTTTACAGGTTACATATGATTTTGACTTTTCTTTCTTTTGAAGGAGATAATGAAAGACAATTCACCCATATTCATTTCTTCACAGTAGATAGTTTTATCAAGAACCAAAAATTCTTACATCATTATATTCTCACATTCAGTTTTCTAAGTATCAGATAATTGAAGAAAGTGGTGTAATATTTTTCCATTTGGGGGGAGGAGATATTTTTTTTCTAGCTCATTTTATTGAGTTAGGGATCAAAAAAGTAGTAATAATCCTGTGAGAAGGAAAACAACCTATTTTCAACTTTTCCAAGGATGAAATAATTTTAAGAACTATTACTACTAGTAATGGTAGTGGCAAAACAAAGCTCACAAATGGATTATGCTCCAAATATATTTGAACTCTTTGAATAATAGGAGTATTTAATCTTACAATACTAGTCAATTTGTTTTATAAATCTTGGGACATGTTTGTTCTTCAGAAATATTGTCTATATTGTTTTTTTAGGTCAGCAACTACACACACAGACACACCCCCCCCCCGACACAAACAGAACAAAACTAATAAAAGAATTAGAGGGGTGAGTGGCTAGCTCAGTGGAGAGAACATGTGACTCTTGATCTCCGAGTTATAAGTTCAAGCCCCATGTTGGGTATGGAGTCTACTTAAAATACACAATTAAAATAAAAGAGATTAGGAGGTTTTTAAAAATTAAAAATATAAGAAATTATAAGTCCTGAGCACTTGAGAAATGTTTCTGTCAAAAAATATGTCAAAGCTTCAGACAGGAATACTGGAAATTCTCTCACATATGTTTAACTAATCAATCAACTAACTAATTAAAGATATTAATTGCTCTCTATTGCATGCCATAAGCTACTCTAGGAGTTACAAAGGGAAAAGGCAAACAAAAAATATCTTTGTCTTCATGGAGCTACTAGATTAGTTAAGTGATAGAGGCAACAAATTATAAAAAAAAATAAATGCCAAAGTAAACAATGTGCCCACATATCTCCATAGAACCATTAACTATTATAGCTGAAAACTATGAACATGAATGAGGTCAATGGTAGGATGGATATATAGAACAATATATAACAATAACAGTAAAAAACCAACATAGCCTCCTGCAGCAACATAGATGTCTGAGGAAAGAAAGAAAATAGAAGAGAATAGGTACTTGATGATTTCATGTGAATAAGTATCAAACACATGCAAAACAAAATGTACTGTTAAAAGTCAAGATGGTGGTTACATTAGAGGTGAATGATGGAGAAAGGTTCAAAGGGTTTCTGAGGTACTCCTAACATTCTAATATTCAACCCACGGAGGGGTAATAAATCTCTGTTCATAAACCTGTATTTTGTGTACTTTTGTTAATGTTTGTTATATTACATACTTTAAAAAAAGTTTAAGTGCACATAATGAGGAGATATATCCTTGGCTAGGAATCTGTGAAACTACCCTGCAGAAGTGGCATATTAACAGATTTGATAGAATTATGATCCTTGTTAGGTGACATTTACATGAGCTTCCCTCTACCTCATCTTCTGTTAGTGTCCCCAATCTGGGCTAGCCACATTGGTTCTCTTGCCATTCCTTTTCAAGTCAATCATATTTCTGCCTCAGGCTTGGTACAATTGTTCGCTCTGCCTGAAGTGTTTTTTCCCCAGATACGTGTAGAATAACTCCATCTCTTTAAATTTTCGCTCAAATATTTTCTCCTTAAAAAGACCTAATCTGTTCTTCTATTCCACCCCCTAACACTACTATTTTCCTCCCATAGTCATTATTATCTTATACAATATGATCTATAATTATAATGCACTTATTTCTTTTATTTGTATATAATGTCCAATATTTAATGTCTAATGTCTGCTTTAGATTTGAGGTTCTAGAAAAACAGAAATTTTGTCTTTTTTGCTTATTGATGTGTCACACCTGAAATAATACCTGGTATAAGATATTATATGTATTTATACATAAGATACATATTTTATTTGTAAAGTCTTTAAATATTTCAATTAATTTTTTCTATGTTCTAGGCTCTATACCATGGAATTTTTCATTTATTCACTCACTGAAATCTCACAAGAACACATTAGAAAATTGATGTCCAAAAGTTAATTAGCATGTCTAATGTCACAGACTTAATAAGTGACAAAACCAACATTTGAATCCACTCAACTGGCTCCTGACATAGGAGCTTAACAATTCACTACACTATATCAAATAATAGAAAAAGGAGAAAAAGATAAAATATTGCAGGCAGAGGAAAAGTATATATTATGTAGCACAGAGTCAACACTTAAATGTTCATGGGATGAACTGGGATGATATGGGGATGAAAAAAGCAAGTCACAGAAGACTACATACAATAATATACCACTTCAAAAAAAGATTTTAAAAGTAATATTAAACATCTTTTTCAGAGGTGAGAAACTATTAGACACATCAAGGAAATGAAGAACAAAAGTTGTCCAGTTACATGCACAGGAATTGATTAGCAAGAGGTTTCAAGAAGGAAAAATATATGCAAAATGTTTAATTCCTGAGTTGCATGTTCACTTCACAGGAGTTAATTTTACTACTATACTTCATAGCTAAATAGATGTTACATACATTGTTTTATGTTTCAAATATCATATGATAAGTGTAAACACATCTACAAAGTCAATAAAACAAATAAAAAAAAATGACAGAACAATCAAAGAAAGGTCAAAGTGGGAAGGACAATACTTTAGTCCGTAGTTTTTATAAACGCACATAACCACGAACCAATCCTATACATGTCTGTGAATATCTGTTTGTGTGATTATGGTTATTACCAAGCTTTAACAAGTGATTATTAGCACCAGGAAGTAGATATGGGGGAGCAATTGGTGGATTTTCACTTGTTAGTCTTGCAATCATGCTCCTCCATTATCTACACAGAAGCCACATGATCTTTATTATACGTGGATGATTGGTGGCCACTTCCTTTTCTAAATCATCCCATTGGCTTTCTAAAGTAATCAAAATAAAATCTGAATTTGCTTACTCTTTACAAACCATTATTGATCCATCTCTAGTCTTCTTTGACTTCATCTCCCATTCACTGTCACCCAATTTAGCCAATGACAGTCTTTCCATTCCTGAGTTTACAATTCCTCCCCTACCTTGAAGGCTTTGCATTAGAGTTCTCTCACCTGGAATTCTTTTCCCCTGAAATAGCCTTCCTTTCATTCAGAATCTTGGTGTTAATATCATCTTCCAAAATGGTCTTTTTCCAGCACTTAATCCAAGCAGAAGCCATCTTGGCTTTCTGTATCAAATCACTACATTTGGATTTTACCAGCTTTCATAATTTGATATTTTCTGCTGATTCACTAATAAATTTTCTGTCTTCCACAACTAGAATGAAAGCTCCAGATCACAGGAAAAGTTGTCTTTTAACCACTGTACCTCTAGAGCTTAGAAGACTGCCATTATATAGAGGATATTCAATATTTCTTAGTAAAAAATAAAAAATACAGAGATTGTTATTTTACAATTCTCTGATGTGGAAAATCATTCACAGTCCCAAAATTTTATCTTAATATCAGTAAGTATTTTAGACTATGTAAGGTCATAGTTAATATGCAATGGATTGATTATTTTTACCTAAATACACTGGATTTAAGTAACTGTTACTTTATGTAGGGTTGGATTTTCTTAGTTAATCAGAATAGGTATTACATTAAGCATAAGAAAACAAAGTAAGGGTTTCTCTTTGGAAGACTAGAATTGTGATATGAGAACTATAAAAGCAAAGAAAAATATGATACAGCTTTAAAATACATATATCTAAAATTATATTCTGTAATAATGATACTAGTAAGTGATGGCTGCTTCAATTTATTGAGTACTTACAATTTGTCTTCACAGTTTTGAATATATTATCTCAGTCTTCCTAACAGCATAAGAAATACATATCATTACCATCAGTATATAGATGAAAAAACTGTGGGTCAACAATATTAGGTAAATTGTTTGGGGTCATGGTTGGTACATACCAAGGCTAGAATTCAAACCAAAGGCTATCCATACAGCAAGCTTATGATTATTCTAATAACTTGCATTGCCCTATTTTTTAGCTTAGTTGTATTGCTAAATATTACACAAGTTTGTTGAAACATAATACATACATTTCCAAATAGTGTTGTTTCATTAATGGCATTTGTCAAATCACTATAGGATGTGGTTGATGAGCTCAGCTATATGAAAACCATGTAGAAATTAATCAAGCTGGATGATGTACAAGATCTCAGCAATTTCAATTTAAAAGCTGTGGCAAACGCCTCCAAAGGGGAACAAAGGAGACAAAGCGAAACTGAACTTTTGGGACTTCATCAAAATAAAAAGCTTCTGTACAGCAAAGGAAACAGTCAACAAAACAAAGAGGCAACCCACAGAATGGGAGAGGACATTTGCAAATGACACTACAAACAAAGGGCTGATATCTAAGATCTATAAAGAACTACTCAAACTCAACATCCAAAAAGAAGATGAACACATCAAAAAATGGGCAAGAGACATGAAGAGGCCCTTCTCCATAGAAGATATATAAATGGCTAACAGACACATGAAAAAATGTTCATCCTCACTAGCTATCAGGGAAATTCAAATCAAAACCACACTGAGATACCACCTTACACCAGTCAGAATGGCCAAAATTAACAAGTCAGGAAACAACAAGTGTTGGAGAGGCTGTGGAGAAAAGGGAACTCTCTTACACTGTTGGTGGGAATGCAAGTTGGTGCAGCTGCTTTGGAAAACAGTGTGGAGATTCCTTAAAAAATTAAAAATAGAACTACCCTGTGACCCGGCAACTGCACTACTGGGCATTTACCCCAAAGATACAGGTGTAGTGAAAAGAATGGCTATCCATCAGAAAGGATGAATATCCAACTTTTGTAGCAACATGGACTGGATTGGAAGAGATTATGCTGAGTGAAATAAGCCAAGTAGAGAAAGTCAAGTATCACATGGTTTCACTTACTTGCGGTGCATGAGGGGTAATATAGAAGACAGTAGGAGAAGGAAAGGAAATGGGAAGTAGGGTAATTCAGGTTGAGAAATGAAACATGGGAGACTTTGAACACAGAAACAAACTGAGGGACTTGGAGGGAGGGGGTGGGAGTATAGGAGAGCCTGGTGGTGGGTACTGAGGGCACCTATTGCATGGAGCACTGGGTGTGGGGCATGGGCAATTGATCTTGGAACACTGAAAAAATAAAATAAATTTAAAGTTTAAAAAAAAAGCTGTGGCAAAGATTATTACAGAATGGGAGGTAAGGATTGTCAGTTTGAAAATAAAGGTGTGGAATCTAAGGTCCTCATGCTAGAAGCATCATCCAGGTGTACCTTACAATTATGTAAGACTTCAAATTTCTGATTGTCCCATTTAGTAGTAGTCCTCCACTCAGGAATGTCAGCGCACCTAAACTGGTACATCTGTTCCCCCTAATATGCAATATAGAAATAATAAATAAAGTTCAAACTATTAATAATTGTGCATATGTAGGTATAAGTTTCATGTTTATTATGATAATTTGTGGTTGTTAATTTAAATATTAATAGTTGGATAGTTTGACAGTTACACATAAATTTTAAATTTTTAGTTGTAAATATTAGATTAAAAGATTAGATATGGTTTTACTTGTAAGACAAAAGAGAATTCCCATCGGTTTGAGAAGTGTTTCTTTCTAAGAACATTGTTCATTACCTTTCATTTGCAAGTGTCATTCGAGTGTTAATTTGGGGTGTATAAATGCCCAGGCTGACAGTGAATGTGTTTGAGAGAATCAGATATATGAAGTTTGGAAAGGATATTTAAAGTCAAAGATATTTAATTTTCTAAGCATATAAATGGAACTGTTGGGAAATCTAATCTATTAAGTTTACAAGACAATTAAGCATCAAACAAAGAACACCTGAAGTGATCTTTCTTATTTTATATAAAATTTCTAAATTTACAAAAAATTAAGATTCAGAGGTACAGTTAAAAGGGTGAAGAAAAAAACTAATTTCCCATTTACACATTTATCAACCTAACTTTAAGTCTTCTTTAAGACTTGACAGCACTGAAAAAAAAACAAGATCGTTTTTCCCAGTGGATCAGGAAATCTTCAAAATATTAATCGGCTAGTCTGAACTCGAACTCACTCGTGATCCACATAATCCCGCCTTTTATTTGACTGGTTCATTTTAGCACCCTCGAGTTGCTGGAATTTCTGCCTAATAATCTCTGGACTCGCACCATGGCCTGGGAAAAATGGCAGACAGAGATCTTGAAAGTTACTTGAAAGTTTATGGCTGCCAGGTGACCGTCAAAGCCACAGCTACATGGAATGCGGGGCTACCGGGGGCAGCACCATAAGCAGTTACGTCGATGACACTCTGATGGTATCTTGCTGCCTTGCACTGTCTTCGACTTGTCAGCAAGTAAGATGGGTTAGGACTGTCTTTACTAAACATACGTATTTTCAGTATGTGACAGAGAGTTACTACATTGGCTAAAAGAGGTCATTTGCTTAAAAATCATATATATAAAATATTACTTTCTTAGAATATTTGGGTAAAGTGCCAAATTCCTTTGGTCACCTTCTGTATTCATTCCACCAGGGATCATCTGAGATCATTAACTATTATGTAAACTGAGATAATTTTATTGCAATGTGGCTTTTGAATTATTTGTCATAATCATTCTTGTTTGAGACACTGAAAGAACAATAATTTGATTGGTTAAACACCTGGAATAGAAAATAGTTCTGATCAAGAAAGGACAGTAACTCATGACAGAATATAGGTAAGATATAGTGCATTCTAACAAACAAATATTTACCTGTGAGCCTGTGGAGTAGCGTCCAGGAGTTCGAGAACCAGATGTTTTCCCTGAGCCAATGGAACTCTCTGTACTTTTGCCACTACAACAATGTGTTCGCAGGCACTTCCCATACTCCTTCCGTACCTAGTCAATTAAATATTAACTTCTGTTAGCATGTAATTCATCGTGGCTGGGAACTATGGTATAAAATGTATGTGAGTTCATTTTTAGATAATTAATGTCATTATTTCTTTGCCTTACAGATATAAGAAATTCTGTTCAGCATTTATTTTACAATATAAAATGATACTCAAGCCATCAAGCTTGAAACTTTGCATAACTGGAACCTTTTAAAATATGCACGCATGCACACACACATGCCCAATCCTGCTATAACACTACTACCTCTTAGTTCAAAAAATAAAACATTAAGACTCTTTAAGATGCTATTTTTAGCCTCATAAATTTGATTTGAAGTAGCCCATTGTTGCAATTGTTCTTTGAATTGAGTATAGTGAGTCACAGAGAGAAGAGGGGATGGAGAAAGGGAGGGAGAGGTGGAGAAAGAGGAAGAGAAAAAAGAAAAAGAATGTTTAAATACAGAAAAAAGGAATGTGTTGGGATAATTTCCTTTAAATCTATATTTTCTGAAGTTTATTTCTCCTAAAAGAGGTAAAATTTGTATCTTTAGAATATAAAATCCAAAATATTTTTAAATTATTACCTCATAATAATTCTATTCAATAATCACAGATTGCTTTTCTTTATTAAATTCTTAATCCTGTTTGTAGTACAAAATCATGGGAAAAAAAAGAGGAGATAAACATTTTTTTAGTTGATGTTTTCAAGCAGGAAAACATAACAATGTCTGGGAAAACTTTCATCATGTTTAAAATTTTTATTACTGCCTCTTTAATCAAACAAGACATACAAAAATAAACAGTAACTGCCTAAATCATACTACAACAACAAAAATAATCCACAACTATGTCTTTCTTAACTAAAAACATAGTCTGGGTCATTTTAGTGGTCACATATTCCAAATTTATGTTCGTTATGGAATAATACTATATATATAATTATTCTTAGCTCTTTACATATTGAATTCACATGAGTTCATCCTTTCTACAATTTATGACAATATAATATCCCAATGTAATTTTATTTAAAGTGAAGTTATAAATACATGCTTTTTTGAGGGACATTACTTAGAATCAAAAGCAAAGAAATGAATGTGAATGATATATTAATATTAGCGTTCAAAACTAAAATATTGTATCTTAATATTAGTTCAGTCTATCAAAAATATAGCAGAATCAGAACCAGAATACATTCAGGTTTGAAGAATTCACATTTATTAAATGCTTATTCTGTGATAGGAACAACAATCTAGAGAGGGGTGAATCAAAGCATGAAGGAGGAATGCCTACTGGCAATAGGAAGGGGGACCCAGAAAGGCTTCTCAAAGAAGGGATTTCTAAGAAAATCTTCAAAAGACAGGTTGGAATCTGTCAGATTAGAGAATGAAGTTCAAAGTAAGGACAGACAAGAGACAAAGGCATTCTAAGTATTACGAACAGAGTGAGCAACTTTTGAGGACTTTCTCTGATCTGGAATACCAGCGTTAACATTCTTTAATATATTTTAAATTATAGTGATATGTTTCCCAACCAATATCTTTTATGTTACATTTATGAATACTTAGAAATAATTAGTTTTATTCAGTGTTGAAAAGTCAATTCACGTTTTGTTTATTTTTTAAAAGAAATGACTTGATACCCACTTGTGTGTGTGAGTGTCTAATATATATATATGTGAGGTTGAGAGTATGGAGTGAAGAAGCTTCTAATTTTTAATTGTTATTTATTAGGAATTATGCTAGGTCCCTCTCTCAAAATGACTCTGGGAAATAAGTATTACCTACCCTTTACAGATAAGAACACTGAAAAGGTTAAGCAATGAAAATAAACCAAAAGATTGAGAAGATTAAACAATATGCCTTATGTGAAAAAATCCACCTTATAGGTGCTCTATGGTCAGAAAGCACCTTATAAGAGGCCACATTTTTAATATTGACATGTTAACATTATTAATAAGGTAATCTATTAAATTATCTCTTTCTCTGTATCTGGAAAAAATAGGGACAAATGCTTTAATTAGAATTTGAGAAAGCTTAAAATTATCTCTACCCAAAGGTAAGCACTATCAAGTAGAGTTAAATATTAGTCCTGAATTAATGAGGTATTTCCAAGAACCAGAGCACTGATTATCAACTATGTCCCACTTTGCTTTTCCTGATGTACTCAACAATATATCTTCTTCTTAGAAAAAAAAGTGTTTTTTAAATAGATTTAAACTAAACAAATATTTTAGGAGGGAGAGATAGAGAAAGAAAGAGAAAAAGAGAACCACTTCCAATCCTGTTACAAAGGCAGCAATATTGTATAAACCACAGGAATTCATCATGGACTATTTCCATTTTCCAACAAAGGTTAAATGTTCTGAACTGGTTATATAAACGACCAATGAACCAAGATATCTAGTGATGTCAAGCTCCATATTAGGTGTATTACTTATTGAATCTTTACTGACTTTTTCTGTGATTAGTTTTGAAATGCTAAGCATGTGTTTTAAAAAAAGCAAAATAACATGGACTGTATCTATGAGATATTTTTCTTTAGATATTAATAAAAGTTATTTGGTTGTTCAAACATTTGCATATTCTAATCTACTATTTCACATGATACTCTATCTTACCACAACCAGATATATCTTACCAGTTTAATATTGTTCTAGAATGTAAAAGATGGGAAAGAAACTATACCTTACCAATGGAATATTTCTTTTATACTCTCAGATCAGAAATAAAATAATTATGATACTCTCTGAGGTTTATAATCAAGTGTATAACAAAAGAAAGTGATAACTTTAATGTCACCAGAAGACATACTGATAATGTCATATCATGCAATCCACACTCAGAATAGGACTGATAACACCAAGTTGGATTTTTGTTAATGAGTTGTATCAGTCAACAGATATCCCTATAAGGCAAATATCTCAATTTGGAATATTTCATATTTCTCTAATCAAAACATCTGAGCAACTACATCAGCATGAGGACATTACTGAAATTCAATCAGATGGCTTAAGAAAAACTTCTTAAGAGAATTAAGATTGTTAAAATGTGCATACTACCCATAGCCATTTAGATTCAATGCAGTCTCTCAAAATTCCAATGGTATTTTAATAGATACGGAAAAAAAGATCTTAAAATTTGTACAGAACTACACAAACACTCCCTCAAAGGCCAGTGTAATCCTGAGATAACACAGCTGGAGGCATCAAACTTCTTGGTTTGAAACTATACTACCAAATTTCAGTAATTAAAAGAGTATGGTGTTGGTAAAAAATAGACACATAGACCATTAGAACAGAATTAGCCCCAAAATAAATGCTTGCGTTTACTATCAACTAATATTTGACAAGGAGCCAAGGGTACTTGGTAGGAGAAGGACAATCTCTCCAAGAAATAGTTTTGGGAAAACCAGATAACTACATGAATGAAGAAGAATGAAATTGAACTCTATCATACACTACTCACAAAATTTAACTCAAATTGAATTAAGGACTGAAACATATGACTAGAAGGCATAAAATTCCTAAAGAAAATTATGAGGGAAAAGTTCCTAGACACTGGTCTTAGCAATGATTTTTGGACATGACATCAAAAACAAAAGTAACAGAAGAAAAATTAATAAGCGGGATTACATCAAACTAAAAAGCTTCTGCTTAGCAAAATAAATAATCAGTGAAATGAAAGGTCAATCTACATAACTAAATATTTATGATATTTATCAACCCAATTTTCCCCTATACATCTGTTACGTGTTGAGGTGTGTCCCCTCAAATTTCATATGAAGTCCTAGCTCCAGTAACTCAGAATAGTACTTCAATGTCTCATTTGGTAATAAAGTTTATACAATAAGAAAATATTTGCAGATCATATTTCTGTAAGGAGTTCACATCCAAAATATATAAAGAACTCATATAACTCAGTAGCAAAAACCAAAACGATCCAATTACAAATGGACAGAAGAAATGAATAGGCATTTTTCTTAAAAAGCAAATGACCAACATAAAATGATGCTCAACAGCACGGATCAGGGAAATACAGAACCACAATGAGATACCACTTCACATCTGATAAATGGTTATCATCAAGAAGACAAGAGAAAACAAAAGAAAAGAAAACAAGAGATAACAAGTATTGGTAAGGATGTGGAGAAAAGGGAGCCCCTGTGCACTGTTGATGGGAATGTAAATTGGTACAGCTATTGTGTGAAACAGTATGAAGTTTCCTCATAAAGTTAAAAACAGAACTACTATATGATCTAGCAATCTCACTTCTGTGTATATATCCCCAGGAAATGAAATCAGAATCTCAAAGAGGCATCTGCACTCCCACTTTGATTGCAGCATTATTCACAATAGCCAAGACACGGAAACAACCCATGTGTCCATCTGCGGGTGAATGGATAAAGAAGATGTGGTACATACATACAATGAAATATTGTTCAGCAATGAAAGGAGGAAATCCAGCCATTTTTGACACCATGGATGAAGCTTAAGGGTATTATGCTAAGTGAAATAAGTCAGATAGGAAAAGACAAATATTGTATGATATCACTCATTTAGACAAAGAGCTGAATTCATAGAAACAGAGTAGAATGGTGACTACCCAAGATTGGGGGTGGAGAAAATGGGAAGATATTGGGTAAAGAGTACAAACTTCCTGCTCTAAGAAGAATAAGTTCTGGGGCACTAATGTACAGTAGGATAGTAAACAAACCTGTATTATATACTTGAAAGTTGCTAAGAAAGATCTTAAATATTCTCCCCACAGAAAAAGAAATGGTAACCATGAGTTGATGGAAGTATTAGATAGCATTATGGTGGTAATCATTTTACAATATATGTGCATTAACTTAACACCCTGTAGGCCTTAAACTTAGACAATATTATGTGTCACATATATCTCAATTTAAATAAAGGAATAAAAGAAAATTCTCCCAAGACATTTCTGCAATTTCAAACAAAATTACCTGTTTTGTTTGTTTGTTTTATAAGGAAAAAGGTAAACAATTTCATGCTTTCTATATTCTCTGATGTTGGGCCATGTTCTTCATACTCAATAGAAATGCCACCAAAAGAGCCAAGGTGCCCTTAAACAGACGAATGGGTAAAGAAGATATGGTACTTATATATAATGGAATATTACACCTCCATCAGAAAGAATGAATACTCAACTTTTGTAGCAACATGGACTGGAGGAGATTATGCTGAGTGAAATGAGCTAAGCAGAGAAAGTCAGGTATCATATGGTTTCACTTACTTGTGTAGCATAAGGAGTAACATGGAGGACAGTGGGAGAAAGAAAGGAAATGGGAAGTGGGGTAATTCAGGGAGGGAGATAAAACATGAGAGACTTTGGACTCAGAAACAAACTGAGGGTCTTTGTAGGGGAGGGGGTGGGGGAATGGGTGAACCTGGTGGTGAGTACTGAGGGCATGTATTTCATGGAGAACTGGGTGTGGGGCATAAACAATGAATCTTGGAACACTGAAAAAATAAAATAAAATAATGAAAGAAATTTCCTTAACTATTCTGCCGGGGCTTCCAGGATCAAGATTTAAAAGAAAAGGAAAAAAAAAAAAGAAATTTCCACACATTTCATATCCATGGAAGGATGTTGAAACTGTTTGGTAAACAGGGTAAGAAAGCAAAAGCCTCATTAGAAACTAAATGTTTTATAATTAACCATAATGGAAGCAGATGCTATCGGGGTTGCTGGAAAAATTTTTGAAGATCACAAGATTAAGTTAAACCAATTATTGACTAAATCTCCTGAAAATATACAGTAGGCACAAAAAGCATTCTCATTTTTTAATAAATGATGGGTCTAAGCCCAAATAAACAGTAAAAATATGAAAAAAAGAGCAAGAAATGCCACCAAAATTAGAAAATTCAAAACATAAGATGCATGAAAGAGTACTATGCTTATTATTTGTTATCATAGATCATAAAGTACACTTCTAAAACAAGGGTTGGTAAATTTTTTCATGAAGGGCCAGAGAGTCAATATTCAACCAAGAAACAACTAAGATTGCTGTTTATGTACTTAATTTTAAATTTTAAATGTAACCACTTAAAAATATAAAAACCATCTTTGGCTGACTTGCTGTAAAAATTAAAGGCAGCTAGACATTTTTGACCCATGACCTGTTGTTTGCTGAAGTCTGTTCTAATGAGTCATAAAATTGAGCTTGATGACATATTTTTACAAAACTTCACTTATGTTAAATATACTAAAAACTCTAGACTTGGTTTCGGATCCTCAGGTTTAATATCTCTTCCTGTATATCAAAAGCAATCCCTACTTACACCAGCCATGTATATTTGTTAAGATAAGAAAAATAAAAATAATTATTGGGAAAACCTGAAAGATATTGGCTAATAGAAATACTCAAAATCAAAATAATTAACACATAAAGCACAAAAAATATTTTCTGATCTAAAGAAATTTCTAGGGTGCCTGGGTGGCTCAGTCATTAAGTGTCTGCCTTCAGCTCAGGTCATGATCTTGGGGTCCCTGGATCAAGCACCCCATCGGACTCCCTGCTTGGTGGGAAGCCTGCTTTCTCCCTCTCTCATTCCCCTTGCTTGTGTTTCTTCTCTAGTTGTGTTTCTCTCTGTCAAATAGATAAAATCTTAAAAAAAAAGAAATCTCTATATAACATTAAAATTTTAAATTTTGTTAGTCCAAATTTCTAACTAATGAATAAAATAAAGATAATAAGCAAATCTGGTTCAGTATACTTGAAGATGTTAAAATAGCTTAATGGCCCAATATTCCTTTATTTATACAGACAAACATTATCTTTTCCTTTAATCTCCAATTTTGCTCCCATCTTTTTACATATATTTCTTGTGACAATCAGTTATGTCTTTCTTCTATCAAAATATGGAAGATTATTTTTCCCAAATCATCTTGATCCTGATTTTGTTCCTTGGACACTTCCCTTTTTCCATCTCTATTCCTACTCATCAAGTGTGGTAGACTGCTAGTTGTTTACAACACCTAATTCCTCATATTCCTGAGGTAAAAAAGCTAGACTATGTTTTCTAGTCTTCCTTGCAGTTTGGGTGGTACCATTGATAGTGTCCTATTGATGGAAGGTGAATTCAAGTGATATAAGCCTCTTTCTGACCTTTTACACAAGATCCTCTCTTTCTTAGACTGCTGCTCAATATCAGTATTCAAGGGGACTGTGAAAATAATATACTGACATTGGTTGAGACTTCATCAGCCTATGACCTTCCATGAGGTACCCCATCAATTGGACCAAATGTGAAAAAATAATTATTTTGGAGTAAAGCAACTGCAATTTTAGGGGGTATGTGCACTAAATATTTGGGAAGGTTCATCCATTGTAAATATAACCTCTTTTCTAAATTAATTCTAATACAGTAGGTTAGAATCCACCATTCCCTTATAGCCTCTTTACTTTTCTGTGACCTACACTTATAGGCCTCAGTCACCATTACTATTCTAACCTTTTTTATCATCATGTCAACACATTTTTGATACCTATCACCATATACAACTGAAACAGAATACAACTGGACTCATCTTGACAAGTGGACACCCATCTCAAGTATTGTTTTAGGTCCTATAAGTTTCTCAGATCAAAAATCACAGACATAGGTTTCTTTATTCTTTTTGATTGTTTGTTTTCCAAAGAGAAATTTTAGGTGTTGTTTCTTTCTTAGAAGAAATTTTCACATTTTGACATTTCATTTTCAGAGCCACCTCTCAATATCTCATAATTATTTTTACTACCTACATGTTGCACATGAAGAAACTGGGGCATGAGCAGGTTAATTAACTTGTCCAAAGTCACATAAGCTTTTAAATAGACAAACTAGGATTTAGACCCAGACAATTTTGGCTTAGGGGGTCTATGTGATTGGAACTCTAATGATCACATTTTTAATAGAGTTAAAAAGTATAAGATGAGAAAGTAAATCTAGAGATTTCTAAATAATACAATGAAAGTATTTAGTTGCTGAAATTAACTTTGAAAATGAATATTTTAGGTCCTTATAAATGTGAAAAATCACAAAAACAGAGTAGAATGAAAAATTAAATATTGCATCCCAATCACCAAACTCATAGATTTTTTATAAAAGATGCTCTTAAAGAAAAATACAGAAACTGTTACTAAGTAGGTCATCATTCATTTAAAAATATAAATTTTTAATAAAATGATAAAACATTCATATTTTCCAGTATATACAAACTTGTTTTTAAAGAAAAATAGGAAAATATATATTTCTTATGCCATATATATATATATCTCCACCCCACAGCTCCATAACACCTTAGAAAAGCTATTTCTAATACACAAATTCCATGTGTCTGTCAATAAAAATATTAAAGACCATAAGGTGAAGTCTACAAGAGTATAATTTTTGTTTATTATCCAAATCAGAAAATATTTTGATATTTTTGCTGTTAAACATATTCAGCAACTATTATGCTTCTGCTTTGTGTCTTTTGTCTCACTACTGTAAAAATAAAATTAATGAAGTAATATATTATTTCTTAGACCAAACCATCAATAATGATTTATGTTATGGTTGCTTTCCTATCCTAAGATATATGCTATTATTTTTGAATAGAGAATTTTTGCTTACCTTCTTTTGTAGGACACAATGGAAAATGAATATAAACATTCCCTGTAGAGAATTGAATATGGTGAAGAGATATGCCATGATGACTGTGCTTTCATTAATATACATGAGTCCAAAGGCCCAGGTCAATCCTAATAGGCAGAGAAGAGCTATTGCACCTATAACCCATGACCTGTAGAGAGAAAAGAAAATTAAGGGTTATCAAATGATTGGTCTTTAATTAGCACAGTCATATCATATCAACAAAACTGACACTGAAAAAAATGTTACGGTAAGTTTAATTGACAGAAAATGTAAGACAGGTGGTATAAGTACTTTAAGATTTTAATGGGACTACAAGTTTTCAAACTTGAGGAGATATACATGAATGAGAATGTTATGAACACAAAAAGTCATTTAAGCAAAAGCAGATTTGTACTATTAAATTATTCATGTATTTGCAGCACATATGCAAATGATATGGAGATGTAATTATGGTGAATGGCAAGGGGGAAAAAGGTCTTTAAAACTATGTTAGTTTCCACTGGCCTCATTGTTATAACATTTGTTTGATTGGACTCTCTCCATTAGTGCTTCATCTGATATACTTTTACCCCATTTTTCCAAGTTTCCTCTTTTTCCATAAAAATTTTAGTAAACCTGATAAAAACAGAGCTTGGATTCGAAGGAATGAGTATATGGAATACAAGTGTGAATTTTAAAAGTTCTATTTATCTGATTCTATAGTTCTGTAAAACAAGTGTGGTACAGTGGGAAAAATTGTTCCACTCCAGATCACAATCTGCATTGTTTCGGCCTTTGGATTGCTAGCTTTTAGGTTAAGGTGGACTAGACTTTGAAAATCAGGCAACTGGCAGCTTTGTTGAAAAGAAGCTTAAAAGCTCAGGGCATCTTCATATCTTTGAAGGGTCTGTAAACTCGAAGGAGAAAATGAAGCTGAGAATGGGATGGAGTGGCATGAACAAAGTAGGCTAGAATGGAAGACAATTCTCACTCTCCATTCCCTTAGTTTCCTCCAGCTGCCATTTGCAATAGTAATCAATGGGTGACAAAAGTCCATATATTTGTGGCTGTGTGTTCTGTATTTACTACCAACATAAAATGAATCTTTCCAATAGATGGGAATCCAATAAGTGAAAATGGAATCCTTCTCAACTCCTCTCTAAGTATATAGCATAGGACCAAACCAGTCTAGATCTCTACATACTCATGAACCCACCCTTTCCTTTCCCAGCACACCTTCCTTGAAAGAGTAAGTATATACTTTTGGCAGACTATACTCCTCCACTTGCATTGTCTAAGGAAGAAATATTTATGGGGACTGAAACTTTGCAAAATGAAGGGATTAAAAGAAACTACACACGTATTTACCAAATCCAAAGCTGGGCTGCATAAAGTTTTCAGAGAGCACTATGTCTTAAGAAAGATATGGTCCCAAAGTAGTCAATTAGTATTAAAGTCTTATGAAAATTCATCATGACTATTTACTATTTTTCTTCTACAATCATCAGCTACTATATTGCCTATTCAAATGTCCCCTAAATTTAACAATTTAAAACATTAACGTTGTTGAATAAAGAATCCCTGAAAGGAGGCTTGCCATTGTATGTGGCATGTTTACTTATATGAATCAGAAAACATCTTAAATATTAATATTTAATTCTATAATTAAACTGAAAAATATGGGAACTTTCAAGGTAAAGCTCCCAGTTTCTTACAAGCATTGGAAAAAGGAAAAATGGAAAGAAGACCATTAAATCAAGGCAAAATTGCTATTTCAATTTAGAAATAAAATAATAGACTAAAATACTCAAGTCAGCTAGTATCTACTGGAAAACACGTGATGGGCCCAAGAGTTAATCATATAACAACTACAATGAGCCCAATTTCTAAAGAAAAAAAAATAATAAGCAAGAGCATGAAGAAGTAAGTGAAATGTCATTGGAGAAAATGAAAACAAAGGACTCTTCACCAGAAGAACAAACTGAAAGTCTAGAGTAAGGTCACCCATAGGTTACCCCAATCTTTAGTTTATTGTGGCAGGACACATAATTTAAAAATGTACAAAAGAAAAAAGCCCAAATATCAACATTTGAGTTTATTCTTAGAAGGTAAGCATAAACTTGTAGCTTGTTTTAAAAATTTAAAAGATATATTCATAAACAGGTCATTAATCAAGTGACATGTGTCAAAATTGAAAGAGGTAATTTTCCATACGTCAAATTGAATTTGTGAAGGAGATATTTTTTCCCCTTTTTGGATATTTAAAATAGAAATTCATTAATATCCATTGCAATTGGGTAGCTTCATACTCCTAGGGTCATTTGGAAGATACATGGCTAAGTCACAAAATAATTTTAGATGAGCGATGTCCAAACAAACAACAGAAATGACGACATATGAAGCACAGAGGAACACATCACAGTGAAAGGAGAAGGCTATTAAAAGTGAAACAAGTCTGTACCACATGAAGTTGCTACGAGTGTGGCACTGACTTCAGGTGATAGCCAATTAAAAGAGGTGAAACAGAATTTGTTTTTGGCAATACACCTGCAGCATATTTATTCTGCATACCAGATGTATGCCTGATTATTTTCCTGCACAGTTTGCTCTTCTGCCTCAATGTGAATGACAGAAGCTCTAATGATTTTTCAGTACTGATCTGACAGCTGGTTCATGGGACCACACTGATAAATGGAATTTATCAGCCATTCAGGTCATTCTTACTTGATGAAGGGTCTGTTATCCTCATAGCTAAAGAATGCATAGACATAAAGACAAGAACACCAACATTAGCATTTTATGACAAAGATTTCATATGAAAAATATTCTCCTGGTCCCCAAAGCCTTCCGTATCCCACCTCCCTAAAAGGCATCATAACCTTCCCTTTTTATCCAGAAGGAAAATCCTAAAATGACCATAAGAACTTACATAACAAGGAATAAAATCAATTTTACAATACTGCAATATCCCTTATGAGACTAAAAAATTCCATTTCTTCATCATATGCTCATATTACTTGTGACTTGACAGAGACATTTATTTCTTAGAGATCGCATTTCTCTAGAGAATGAGAAATCTTATGAGCAATATAGAAAAGGCTTGGGGGCATACTTAAAATGACAGATTTCATGTCACCTAAAGGTATCCTTATTCTGTAATATTAGTAGGTAAGATTACTTAATTATGGACAGTACGTTTCTAAGTAATTTTAACTTGCAGATGATTGACCCAAGTTAAATCTGAACACTATAGCCCTTTGAAAATAATCAATCCTGACTACCTTAAAATTCTTTCTGTCAGTGTACTATGAAAAAAAAATCTGAATAATCTTTTGTAGTAATAGAAGCAAACCATACAGCACCTATTCATTATCACTTATATTAACTAATTTATTTTGTATCATTCTGATAAAATAAGATCACAGTGCCAAATTAGTGAGGATAAGTTAGGGAACATTTTGGATCATCTTTTTATAAACAGTCTGTTAGTGAATTGTGGTAGAAAAGAAAGGAACTGTTTTTTTTCCTCTTCTCCCTTGCTAAGGGCAATAGTTTCTAATATGACTCATACACAAATAAAGCTCTTAGACCTCAAATGTGATGTATTTTTGAATACAGAGGACTACAGAAGGGAAACCTCACCCTACAAAAGGATGAAAGAGTACAGAATGGAGGGAGAGCCTGGGATTTAAAGCCAGTGTGCTTAGAATTCACATCCTAGATCAGCCACTTAACTAGCTGAAGGCAACAAATTAGTTAACTCGTGGATGTGTCAGTTTATACAACTATGAAATAGTGATAATTATATGTAGGTTTCTCATGATAATGAAATTATATATTATGTATGAAGTGCTTAGAACAGTGCCTGACATGTTTTAGGAACAGTAAAGATTATACTGTTATTATTAGACCATTTAAAATTAGAATAAAGTCACACTGAAAAGACAGAATCTCTCACCCAAAGAATAAACTACCAAATAATAGATGTTGAGTAGTCAAATTCATCTGAGGACATTTCAGGAGCAATATTATGCAGCAAAATAAATGTGGCAGAAATAGGCTTGTAAATGGAGCAGGGAATGACTGACTGTGCTGTCTAATACAATGACTGGCCTGTGGGTTTATTTAAATTTAAATTCTTTCAGATGAAATAAAGTTTAAAATTCAGTTCCGTAGTTGCACTAGTCACATTACAAGCACTCAAAAGCTTCAGTAGCTGCCATATTGAACAGTGTAGTTCTAGAACATTTCTGTGTTCACAGAAAGTTCTATTGGTCATCGCTGGACTAAAACATTCAAAGAGGGTTTTAAGCCAGAAAATGGAATTCCAAGTGATATTTAAATAATGCCATGGATGTGTGAAAGGTAAACAGAGAAGAATTTCTAAGAGTTGCTCATATATAACAGCTGGGAAGTGTTCCTAGAAAGAAAATCTGGTCCTTATATCACTATTGAAAAGCTATAAAACATAACACAGTATTTATTCCATTATATGCATTCCCATTGCATCAGTATATTCCATCTGTGATTCCAAGTTCATGCCTGGAAATCAACCTTAATTTGTATATAGTAGGATATCGAGTAAAGAAAGTTCCAAAGTTAGCATATAGACACATGTGCAAACATGCTGTACAAAACTGTACTGAGCTACCTAAATGCTTCAAAAAAGAAAATACAAAACTTGCACTGTACTTGCTGGAGTGAGATGTTTTGCCATTAATGTGAAATAGCAAAAAAGGGTACAATCCAGCAGTTTTTGTGGGCAATTGTGGGAAAATGTCAGTTGTTCCACTCAATAACAAAGAGTGTAATTTTAGCCTCACTTACTGTCACCTATGCCCATGCATTTAGGTAGTGTCCACTGGGATGTGAACAGAAGTGAACTGTGACATTTCTGGGTCTTGCCAATTACAGAACTGGAATAGAGCTCCCCTTGACCATTTTTTCCTTCCCCTTTGTTATGAGAAAATGACAATAGAGCCTCGGACTCGGAAATGGAAGCTGTTTTTTGATGTGGAGCCATGGTATTAGATTAAAACCATGTTTACATAACCAATTTAAGTCACTGTATTTTATTTTATTTTATTTTTTAGGATTTTATTTATTTTTTTGAGAGAGAGCATGAGAGGGGAGAAGGTCAGAGGGAAAAGCAGACTCCCCGTGGAGCTGGGACCCCCCCCCCCACCCAGTGCGGGACTTGATCCCAGGACTCTGGGATCACAATCTGAGCCTAAGGCAGTTGCTTAACCAACTGAGCCACACAGGCGTCCTAAGCCACTATATTTTAGAGTATTTCTTTTATAGTGGCTTAGCCATGCAATAATTAGGAATGTATGTAATATGTATCTCTTAGCTATAAGAATTACCAGGCCATATTTATTATAGAAATCCATGCAAAGAACCATTCATTAATTTTGTTACCAGAATGTCATAAATAATATACAATAATTCAGAATCTAAGGATCACTGAAGATTACCTATAATATGTCAGTGCCTTCCATCATTTGGCCAAATCTTCTGTTGGCTTAGAGATTCTAGTTTTATAGTCTTGCCACTAAATTCAAGTTAAATTGATAGTAATGTTGCCAGCAGTTAAGGTGGCAAAGTTATTTGCTATTGATTCACTTAAAAAAATATATATCTACAGAACTAGTCTCAAAGCTGATTAATTTTCATTCTGATTTACCAATGAAAGTCTATTGAAACAAAATCTCATCCCAGGTTGTACATGAAAATTATTTCATTGCAGTTATTTTAAGATTTTATAAAAATATGACACAAAGGTCTAAGATGCTCTGGAAGATGTTAATGGGAACTTTCAGGTTATCTTGTAAGTGGTAACTTTCTAAAAATGAAATAAAATGCCCTGTACATACAATTTTTAAAGAACAAATTAAGAAAAAAAAGAACCTTGCTTCTTTAACAAATACATTTTCTTTTTGTCAAACATTTTATCTCATTATTTTAGCCAACTAACATTTAAAATTGAAAGCTTTAAATATTAATTTAATGAAATTATCTTAAAAAGTGATCATTAGAATCAAGATAAGAATTTTTAGGGGTCTCTGCATAGATTGATAATAACTATGCATACATTTATATATTCTATAAAAATTTCAAAGTACACAAAGAACTGTTAAAATCCATCCCCATGGAAAGTTAGCTCAAAATACATCTCTAAGAGAATAGGTTTGTTAGCCAAAACATTAACTTATACATACTAATAATACTGTAATATAAAGATTCATAATAAATATATCAGTATAGACAGATGATGAATGGATAGAAACTACATGAATGAATCAAGTTAGCTACAGGATATTCGTCCTCTATTTCAATAGTTCAAAATAGAATTGTTTTTGGACATAATTTTTGATGGAAGTATCTAGAATTCAAGATATAAAGAAGATAAGTTAAATAATGTAAAACTTTCCCTTCTATTATATTTGCATATAGAATTTTTTTAAAGTAGTGGGATAGGTAAGGTTTGGTGTGAAGGAAGATGGGGTTATGGAAGACATATATATAATCCCCAAGCCAAAAGATGTAGTCAGTAAGTCATGGCAGGTTAAGGAAAATTAGGCAGAAGTGTAGATCCCATCAAAATTTATCCCATTCATCCAACAAATATGAATGTATTCTGGGATCATCTGGAATTGTTGAGGAGTTAGCTAATTACTATTGATAACTGAACTGTATGTTTAACAGTGAGAAAGAGCTATCACAGTGTATGCAGATATATTGATTAGTACCCCAGTATTTCCAGGCTTAGTATGTAGCTGAATTTACTTTCCCTGGTATAAAACTAATTCTATCATAGGAATAAAGACATTTCCCCTTGTTTGGCTTGGGCTACCATAGGAATAAAAGTTAATGTCAGTGAATTTCTGAAGGTAAAATGTATTCTTCATTCTTCATAGGAAAAAAATGGTAATAAGAGATACTTCTGCATCTGTATGTTAAGCAGGCTTTCCTTTTTGGCCTTAATCAGTTCTCAACTGAAGACTGAGGTTTCAGTTCCTCATGTTCTAAAAGGAGCTGCTCGGGAACATGAACTATAACGGACTTCATCTAGAGGTGATCTTTGAGACACTACTTTGCCAAACTATGAATCCAGATGGCCCAGTCCTTAAAAGCAAAATTGGAAAGACAAGGCCTTTTAGGACTACAGTGTTCACAGAATAAATGAAATAGTGGAGAGAGGAAGGAAAGTAACACCTTTACTTGCACAAATTCCCCAGCAGCAAATGTTAGCAGGCAACGGGGGAAGAATGTTTTAAATGTCGTACATTATTCACGTTTTAAATTGATTAGACATTTAAAAACCACAATAGCCTGGCCAACTAGCAGTACCTAAGACAACATTAAGAGGTCTGCTACCTCCTGCTTAAGGAATATTTAAGATAATATAATTCAAAGAGTAGTGATCAGAGAGATCTAGGTATTTCATATTTATACCTCACTGTGTTAAAAACACTTAGTCAATTAGTAACACTAGCATAAAAATCATGATTGTTTTATATTTCTTTTTTTTTTATATTTCTTTCAAATGTATTTTATATTAGTGGGACTATACTATCCTAGAATTACATTTAATTCTCTCTCTTAACTCCTATAGGAAACTTAAAGAAAAGTCACCTAGAATATAATTCAACATTTCTGCGTAAAATATGAATAATGTTTCATTATGGTCATATGTTTAAGTCACTAAATATTAAAGATATAAAGAAAATTCTTACAAAAATATGAATGTCATATAACATAAATGTAGAAATTATCAACAGCTGAGAAGATTATATTTTAACTATGGATTTTATTGCTATTAAAGTATTACTACTAAAAGCTATATTGCTACATTTTGTTCATATAATATTTATTAGAAGAATGAAATGAACCAAATAAATAAAATAAATAGCTCACAATATATCATGAACATTTTCATCCCCATGCCTCAATGTTCCTATAACAATATTGCAGATTTGAGAGTATACACCAATATTAAATTTTTAATCACAGATTTCACACTGCTGATGAATTGGGTAAGTCTGAAATTAAATAGAATTGAGTATAATAAATCAGGATCAATAAATATGAAATCAATGACTGATAAAACTTTAATTATATTATCTTCACAACTCAATGTTATGCAAATTTTAATAACTCAATATAATATGGTCAAAGAATTAATTTATATAGGAAAGAAATTAAAGCTATCAATTATGAGAATGAATAATGAACTATTGTACACAGACAGTTACAATCCTATTACAATTAAGTATATCCATCTACTAGATTCATAAAAATGATCTGGTAGGTTTCACGCAAATAAGATCTCAAATTTTGGAATCCTATGTTGAAAGCAAATAATATCACCCTATGATAATTTATTAATTTTAATGTATGAAAGATAGTATGTTTTCCCCACAGTTCAAGAGTAGTGTATTTCTATGAAACCTTTCATAAGCTCAAAAGCTTCATAAAGCAATGAAGCAGTTATGCTAATTAATATGCATTTTTTGAGCATTCCTAGACCCTTCCCCCCCTTTTTTTTGTATCTCTGCACCCAATGTGGGGCTTGAACTCATAATCCCAAGATCAAGAGTTCCATTCTTTTCTGAGCCAGCCAGGCAGCCCTCTTTTAGGCTTTTCTGATATCTTAGGACACATCTTGCTAAGAGATGCACAAAATAAATTGAGATAAAGCACAGATGCTCATAGACACAAGGCAAACCTATGAAGACTTGATGCTGAGTATAGTTCTCAAGGAAGGAGCCTGACAGCACTACTCTTGTTGTTCAGGATATGCAGTTTCCTCAATAGGTTACTGCAAAACAAAAGGCTGGACACTGTTTTCGCTTCCCCCCCGCCCTTTTTTTTTCAAAAAGGCAAACATCCTCTTCAGGTTTTTTGTTTTTTTTTTTTAACTTATTTATTTGACACAGAGAGAGAGAGAGATCACAAATAGGCCGAGAGGCAGGCAGAGAAAGAGGAGGAAGCAGTCTCACTGCTGAGCAGAGAGCCCAATGTGGGGCTACATCCCAGGACCCTGAGAGTCATGACCTAAGTGGAAGGCAGAAGCTTAACCCTCTGAGCCACTGAGATGCCCCAGGTTTTTTTTCAGTTAACGAAAAGTTACCAGCGTGGGCCTTTTGTAAAAGCTAAGTGGCTTAGTGAAAACTTTTGAAAAGTGGGGGATACCTATATGTCATAGTAACTGAAAGCCTGGACTTGTGAATCAGCTTGCCTGACTTTGAAGGCCAGCTAAGCCTTTTACTAACTCAGCAACCTTTGGCTAATTATTTAACCTCTCCTATCCTCCCATTCCTTATCTGTGAAATGAGGATAAATACAGAACTTTTTTCATAAAGCTGTTGTGTATATTAAATAAAAAAGCTTGGCATTAGTTAACACTAAAAGAACTGCAAATATACAAATTTTTCATATACAAAAATATTATATAAATACTTATTGTTGCAATTACTATTGTATTCTGATCTTCCGACCTCAAAAAAAGAGCCAAAGGGAAAAATTTACAAATATAGTGCCACATTAGGGTTCCTTTTAAGTATTTTGTAAATTCATATATTTAGTAGATATCCAAAGGGGAAGAGGGAGTCACTGACTCTTTTGAATTGATCCTTAATTTTACTTCAGGTTATATGATGTTTCATTTAAATATTTCTTTGGGTTTTGTAAATGCTATGAATTTTTACATTCTCAATTGAAATGAGGTATATCTGGATTCCCAATGAACATTAGGTAATAACCCAGAGTTCTCTGAATTACATAAGAAAGCTAAATTTAATTCCTAAGTATGTTGTATCCTCAGTGTTAAAAAGTGCACTATGCAACAGTAAAGTCTCACTAAATGTAATCATTTGCATTAAAGGACATAAAATCATATGTGAAATGTTCATGAAAATTCACTGAGATATATGATCTAAAATTGGACTTCATTAATATTTTTTATGATTTTTTTAAAAAAAATTAAACCTTGAATAGGAAAGATGAAATAAATGATATCTATATTAAAAAAATTTTATTTCTTTCCTTTTTTTAAAAAAATCTGAATGCTTCATGAATTTGTATGTCATCTTTGCTCAGGCATCCTATTAATCTTCTCTGTACCTTTCCAATTTTAGTGTATGTGCTGCCAAAGTGAGCACTGTATTTCTTTTCAATAATTTTTATTGTGATCAATGAAAACTGTGACATTCATCAGTAATATCTCAAGATCTATAAAAATTAGCAAAAAGTTGAAATCTGTTCTTTATTTATACTTATAATGAAAACGACAATGTTTCCTGATTTACTATCCATGAGTCAGTATTTTTTAGACTCGCACAGAGTCTTAGAATTTACTGATTCTTGGGGTGCCTGGGTGGCTCAGTTGGTTAAGCGACTGCCTTTGGCTCAGGTCATGATCCTGGAGCCCCAGGATCAAGTCTCACATCAGGCTCCCTGCTCGGCGGGAGGCCTGCTTCTCCCTCTCTCACTCCCCCTGCTTGTGTTCCCTCTCTGGCTGTGTTTCTCTACGTCAAATAAATAAAATCTTAAAAAAAAAAAAAGAATTTACTGATTCTTTAGAACATGTGACTACCTAGCTGACCAAATTTGCTCATTGCAAATGCAAGGAGATGAAATTGTTTAAAGAGTATATTACATACTTTCAGGATTTCTTTTCTTAACTTAGAAGATGCACAAACTTTTAAGTAAACTAACTCAGGAAATTAATAACTTTTGTGTATTCTTGCCAAATATGTTTTGACAGGTTGAATTGCTGTTATACTCTTTCTCATACCATATGGTATCATCACCTCTTGTTTCAACAACTTGTAATAGAAACATTCACCATATCCCTTCTGTGAATAAACACCTTATTATAAACTGCTTGTAAGTACAACTAAAACAGAAAAAAAAAGCACAACTGAGCATTTAAAACATGTCTGTAATTACTACAGATTCCAATAAATGGAACCAAGGGAGGCACTAAAATACAATAGAAAGCAGACAAGTTTTATTTAATTGTGGACAAGTAAAGTAACCTTCATACGCGTTTACTCACCACCACAATGAGTAAAATAACTTCATTAGGATCCTTTCAGAGTTAAATGGAACCAAAGAAAGAATAGTCTATAACTCCTATGTTATCAGTAAGAGTTATTATTGAAAAGCACTCTGAACTTTTCATTCATATGGAACAGTGAAAGTCCATTGGTAAAGAATTTGAAGAACTTGCCCAAAAGTGCACAAGAGCTAGTTACTTCCAGTGTATAAGCCTAATTAATGACCCAAGATCTCTACCACATCCTACTTTTACTAAGATGTTATTGTTTCCAGTTAAATTTGTTAATAGGAATCTAATATTCTTAAAATTATGTTAATGAGGAAAAAACTAAGAAATATAATAAATAAATTCAATTTTATAGATATATAAAAAGCTCCAAATAGAAAAATAAAAAATATTAACTCAATCACGTTTTAGGCTAAAGGACAGCCTCAGTAAAGTACTAAGAATCAACATCAATCAGAATGTATTCTCTGATGAAAATGAAATTAAGTTAGAAATCAATAACTAATACAATATACATACATAAACAAGAGTGATTATCCATAAGTTGCTACATCCAAAATATCTTCAAGTCCCCCAAAACATTTTACAAATAAGTTCTATCTAATATTCAAGTAACAAATAATTCTTTTCTCATATAGGCTAGGCCTGAACAGAAAAGAAGGAAAATTTTGAGACTACTATAATGTAGCAGGTATGGGAAGTTTAAGAGAGTAAAAGAACAAATTATAAGAACATTTTGCTTAAGTACTTACGTAAAAATCCTAAAGAAGCTATTAAATAGAAACATCTAATGGTGCATCAACATCATGATCCATTAAGATTTACCTCAGGATTGTAAGGAATATATTAAAAGAATTTTTTAAAAATTCTGAAAAAAATATGTGAAAGAATAATAAAAGCCTATGAGTCGCTAATGCAATTTGAAGACAATCAAAATGGGAAGACTCACACTATCAGATATTAAGCAAGTTCTGGTAATAACATGGTACCGGTAGGGTAGCAGGGTGTATGTCTACAGAATAGAAGAGAGAGTACAAGAACAAAGTTTTGATATAGTTTAGTGTGGCAGCACAAATCTGGTGGGAAAAGATAGAATATTTAGCAAATGATGTTGGATTAGATAAAGAATTCAAAATGTCCTCCAAAGACCTCAAAAATACACACTATAGAGGAAAAAGTTAATGGTTTAAATGTGTGTTTTTCTTTGTAACAAAAGCAAAATTAATAGAGACATGATAGATTGGGCAGACACATACAATGGCAAAAACATTCAAATTGTGTATCAGCAAATAAAGGAGAAAGTGTACAGGAAATCTAACACAAAAAATAAGAAAATATTAAACTTACCATAAGAAAAAGAAAATTTAGTAGGAACAAATCAGTATAAATAGTTTACTAATAGGGAGGGTTCCTCTGAGTATTATTGAAGAGGTTGCCTATGTGCTATTTCATTATATTGTATTAATGAAAGTTCCAGAATGGAAGATCTGGCAATTTTAGAAAACTTTGTACAGCTAATTGAACAGAATGTGGAAAAATCAAAGGCCAAAAAATCAGAACTAGAATGACAATGATGGTTACAAAGATAATATGCCATTTTTGACTTACGTCTTGGTATAAGTAACATATTACTATCCAATAATGTCAATACTTTTGCTGATAAATTGTTACTTTCTATGCTCACAGCTTGTTTTGTCAATCTCATAATTAAGCAGTTTTAAATTATAACCTTAGACTATCAATCTCTGTTCTGGAATTGAAAGAACTTTTCTATTAGTACATTGAAAGATCTGATTGAAAATATCAACTTCCATAGAAAACATTCCATAGTATTCTAAGATGCTTACTCAATGCATAAAGACCACATTTATAAACATTCCGGGGACTCTGATAGTAGACCTTATTTAAAATACATAATTGTATGTAGTGGAAAAATCCAATAACAATTGGGACTTAGCCAAGAGAAAATTAGATTAGGAAATTTTCATGTGTGGACTGAGAAGCTCAAGACACAACATTCTACTATACTGTTTACACATTTTAATAACAAATTCAATGACTTAATATATAATACTTTATATAAAGTAACTATGACTTATATGTTTTCACCACTTTTTAAAATGAGCTAAAGGAAAAAAACTACAGTTTTAAAACATGGTAACACTCCTGTAAGAAAGCATTCCTGGAAAACAGGAAAATGAATAAAGTTGAAGTCTGAAAGAGTGTTGTTACCTTCTTCCCTCACTGTTGTTTTTACTTGAATGAGACATATACCCCTGGAATTAGGGGAAACTGAAATGCATCCAGAGTATACTGATAAGGTTCTCAGTCCAATTGTGTAGTGTATAACCCCCACGGTGATTCATTTGCCAATCAGTGGTCACCTATTTATGGCCTTCAATCATAGAGCATTTTAGTATCCTTTCATTAATTAGAATATATTTAAGTAACCTAAGCTGTGGTTTTTAGGACTTATGTATCTCAGCATTTTCTAGAATGTGGGGAAAATATGAATTTATCTAGGGCAAGTATAAGTAGTATTGTCACCCGTCTAGGGGACTTTTCCATCTCCACTGGATAGGAACTCTATCCCTTAAGATGGTAAATGATGGCAAGAAGATAGTAAGTAATGAAACTGTACAACAAAAAATGGTTACAGGCTTATTCCTTCCATTCACTTTGAATATATGTATATATATATAATCCTATATATATATAGGATTATATTAAGAGATATTTTATAATATATAAATAAATATTTATATATATAAAATATCTCTTAATATAATCCAACTTTCTACCATTTCCCTTCCACCCCAAAAATTCCATCCATTGAAACTCATAGTCAAATAACCATAAATTCCTTTCTATAGTAAACTTCACCTCTGGGTGTTCCTTGTAACCTTCACACTTTAAGAGAAATTGTTCCTGTTAGCAGTACTTTCCAAACAAACGCAAATATTGGTTTTCTCACAACCCAGGCAGTAGAAGTGCCATGCCCAGACCAACCCCCAGCTTCTTTGAGGTTCTTGCCATCAGCTGTTTACTACCACTCCAGACCTATTTTTCTGTCTCTACAGTTTTACTATACATCAGTCTGTTTGTGTTCATACTTCTCTGCAGCCAACCTAGATCCTATGACTTTTTACTGTCTTATATTCCCTTTCACCTTTAATGAGTCAAAAAAAAAAAGACAAAAACCAAACCAAACCAAAA